>JAQOWM010000011.1:752500-845000 GCA_029041755.1 Resseliella maxima | reverse complement strand
CACATTCTATCGCATGTAATTTCACTGTTATTAACCGAATGTACATGTTTGTCGCAGTGTAGCTACTGAATTTATGTTCTTTGCGTTGAACAAGTAAAGGGAAACATGGGGCAAAGAGAATAAAAAGACAATAAAGATGAAGAAGACGAAGAAAAAAAAATATTCTCTATCAATTTGGCGAGAAAGAAATTTTTTTCGACATTCAAGTTAACTAGACCAGTTTAGAAGGGAAAAATAGCCGGTGAAAAGAGAGAAAAAGGGAGAGAGAGAGAGAAAGAGAGGGAGAGAGAGAAATATAGAGAAAGAGAGAGAAAGAGAGAAGGAGAGAAAGGAAAGAGAAAGGGGAGAGAAAGAGATTGAAAGAGAGAGAGAGAGAGAGAGAGAGAGAGAGAGAGAGAGAGAGAGAGAGAGAGAGAGAGAGAAAGAGAGAGAAGAGAAAGAGAAAGAGAAAGAGAAAGAGAAAGAGAAAGAGAAAGAGAAAGAGAAAGAGAAAGAAAGACAAAAATTGAAAACTTTTCAATACCAAATTTTATACATTAAAATAGAAATTCCTTTTAAAAATTTTCCAAATGAAATTCAACCTAATCGAATGTGAATGTTCCTTGTTGAATTGTTATGTGAATATTCCATGCAGTTTGCACCATCTAAACATACAAGCGAAATTGAAAGTTATAAATTTTGAGCTGTGAATTGTTTCAAAATGGTTTAATCCAATAAGCAGTAGTCACTAGTGAAATAGTAATAGAATGAAATGGAAACCCTTCTAAGTTGGTGACTATATTCAATTCGGAATAAATGGATAAAAGATTGAATTGCAATATCATAAATAACGTCCCAAATGGTATGAAATCGACAGTAGCAGAAAGATTGGATGACACACACGAAAAAAAAAAAAAAAAAAAAAAAACACGAACGGATAATATCATGCATGCTTAAAATATATATTTTATGTTATGTCTGATTCGAATGTTCATCTGAATGAATATTTTGTCGAGAATTGACAATTTGATATTATCATTTGGCACTTTTACTGTTATCCGAAGAGCATTATAAACAGCACGTGAGTTTGAATATGAAATTCAATAAACTTACCGTTTTTTTCCCTTTCTCTCTATCCATAAAAAAATAAACTTTTTTTTTTCGCACCAATATTAATAGTTTCAATCGTTTGAAACCGTAAAAAAGAATTTCTTTGCCATAGACGAAGTAATCTGAGTGAATATTGCATTTTCTTTTATGGTGCGTCACGAAGTGAGTGCAAAAAAAAAAAAAAAAAAATGAAATTGCCGATAAAAGTACAATCCAGTTTATTTGGTTTAACGACTGCACCTGAACCTACCAAGAGAGAATAATCTCAGACAATTTCTTATGGCTAATTCCACTAGTGTAAATAACTTGCAATCTTGGAAGTTAGCATATAAAACGAAAAAAGATATGAACCATAACAATTCGCATTGAAAATTAGCAACTTGCGGTTATAAAAACTGATGCTATTTTCTTTCACACAAAGGATTGATGGCAATGAAATCCACAGAATTGTGATAGAAAACTATAATTAAAATAAATTCAGTTTGAATTTTATACGATTGCATTCCGAAAATCACAGTAGATAATTTAAATAACTTTAAGTTACTTTTATCTAGAAATGGTTAATTTTCAATGTATAGAAAATTTTCAAAAATGTGCTAAGATCGTGATTTAAATTTAAATCGATAGAAATATTCTATCATCATCACTGAAAATCAAGTTCATTGAACTTATTATACGTTATCGGACTTTCTTAAGACTGTTATGGTCGTCATTTTAAATTCATTCAAAATGAAAACTCTCTATCTCTAAAACCACCATACAAAACTTACTTGATAAGAATATTTTGTAATAAACACTTTTGCCTTTGCATGAAAATCATATAGTTTTGGTTCAGTTGAAACTCATAAAAAGATTTTTGTACGCAAATCTGATTGGCAGAAGCGCCAACTTTATTTCAATAAAAAAACTAAAATGTATTCGCAATTTTTATGGCGGAAATTTGTGTATAGCAAACATAAAATGTAAAATATTTCTTTGTGTAACCATAAAATGGGAATAATAAAAGTGAACAAACAATTTTAATATGCTAAATGGGATTGAAAAAGAGAGAAAGAGAAAGAGAAAAAAAAAAACAATGTTATTGCACATAGTTTCACTTAATAGTTTTTAGTTTTCACTTGAAGTATTATTATTGAATAGTTTTCGTTTTTTTTTTCAGCATAAATATAAATATAAACAAATGGAAAAGAAATTGAATAAAAATATCACGTACAGAAAATGAAATGGATAAAAATTGTCAATATTTCAATTGAAATAGTGAAACACCTGCATTGAAAATATTTAAATATTTGAAATATTCAAATTCATCAAAGCGACATAAAAATATTATCAATTTTTATTCAAATTTTCATGAGATGGACGACAAAATGAAGACAAAAGCTTTTTATTTGAATATCGAAAGCGACCAATTGAGTTTACGTTCATTCATCCAGTGAAATCGCAAAGTTTTAAGCAAATATATGAAAAAATGTTCTTCAAACATAATAGCTTAAACAACATCATCAATTGAATTAATGTTATTGTACTCTGTTTGGGGATCATGATCCAGATAAACTATACTGATTTTGAAAAAACCGACTTCACTGATTTTATATTTCAAATGCAAAAAAAAAAAAAAAAAAAAAATCAAAACAGAAATTAGAGAAATGTCTAGAAAAACATTCCGTGGAAAATTCAACGAATGTATTACTTGAATGAGTTATTCCATGATTGAAACTGTGGTGGATCGATGAATTGGAAATCCGGTGTATTCTCTTATTTATTTGGCCATGCAATCGGACTTGATTAACAAAACCAACTTTTGTTCCGATTTTTCGATTGCATTTCCCAAAAATGACATGCAATTGTTGGAGAATTTTTTTCATTGAAAAATTCAGTTCGAAACTAGTAAACGTAATACAAAGCGCACGCATGCACTTATTTTGCTAGTAGATACATGCTACATGACTTATACAAATTAAAGCGATATTTGCCGAAATTCGCCTGCCAATTTAGACTACAATACATAGTTATTAAACATGTCTGGCTTAATGGCCAATGGTAATCTCAAAGAATGTGAAGAGATTTATTTAGCAAAGTGTTCGATAACATTTATCTATTGATGCTGTTGTAATGTAAGAGCAAAATTTCCTCCGCTATTTTTCGATCAAGTTTTGAAGCACCACAAATCGTATTTCCCTCTCACTCTCCCTACACACACACACACATACACTATCAATATTCCATGAGGTTTTATCTATGTATGGTGCTAGACAAGTCAGCTTTTCACGTGATTATTTAAGCATTAACACGTCTAGTGATTGGACGTGTGTAATTGGATGTGAGAAGGGTCTGAATGAAATGGTAAAAAGATGGATCGATGTGAGACATTAAAAATGTAACAAAAATGAATAATAAAAATCACAACATTTGTTGAACACATTTTTTATTTTTTTTTTTTTTTTTGATATTTTTTGAACAGAAGCATGTTATAATGTTTGGCATATACCTTCGAGCATTGTAAACAACAAGTATATTAGTTAAAACGGCCATATTTCTATTGTTTCGTTCATTAAATGGATATTAAATGTGTTTATCAGTAAATTGAAGGGGAAACTTTAACATTATCTGTGAACTTTGATTGCATACATGCTAACTATGCGGTCGATGCATGTACATGTACATGTTACGATTCATATATATGTACATTGTATTACGCACAAGATTGATATACGAGATTTGTGAATGCTTCAGGCTGGATGTTTTCAGTAATTTCTGATTTTCGAGTAATTAATCCTAATGCCAAGATAATCGATATGATGCCAGTTGAATTTCAGTAGATATTTGCGCCGCGAGCACCATCAACTATTAGAACAAAATGAAATGGTTTTGAAATTCACGTACAAATGTAATTCCGTTATATATGTACTCGCACATCATACAACACATAGTATATTACAACAAATGGCCTCCAGGCAATGGTAATATGATTTTTGTATGTGATTAACGCATTCATATTATCAAATTTTAGATCATTTGAAGTAACATTTACAACGATGTCAGCATCAATTGTACATTTGATCTTTTACCACGAATTTTGATTAAAATTCCGAATTTACCAAACCAGTTTGGTGTTTTACATAGTTAGTTAGTACAAATGCACATTGGTGGATCTGTTGCAATTCGTAAATTAAAAATAGAGAAAAAAAAGTAGGAAAACGTACATTTCATTAATGAAATGACTTCATTGAAAAATGTATTTGGCTTGTTACAAAGTACTTGTTTTTTGAAATTATCCCGAACTGAAATGGAAATGAAAAATAGAAAGCAAGAACAACCTTTTTATTTAATATAAAACTTTTTTCGTTCATACATTGATATTGCATTGTTTTACATAATGATAACGAAATGATTGTGAAGCAGTATTGATTCACATTTTTTTTCTCGTTCACGTTTCCACAAAATGTGCTTCATATTGAATGCGTTTCTGTTGCGTTTCAAATAATTTCCGGAATCGAAGTGGTGCGTTTTTTTTGCTTCAGCATTTTTCGTGCAATTCTCCATTTCGTACTCTATCTCTTTCTTTTTCTCTCTCTCTCTCTCTCTATCTCTTTCTCTATCTCTCTCTCTCTCTCTTTTCTCTCTTTCTCTTTCTCTTTCTCTCTCTCTCTCTCTCTCTCTCTCTCTCTCTCTTTATCTCTCTCTCTCTTTTCTCTCTGTCTCTTTTTTTTTTCTCTCTCTCTCTTTTTCTCACTAGAGAAAGAGAGGCATTCTCTGTCTTCCTCCCTTTTTCTTTCTCTCCCTCTCTCTCTCTCTCTCTCTCTCGGTCGCCCACTTTCTATCTCGTCCGAGAACAGCCATTCAATCATTTTCACGTGGTTTTATCAATGGTGCAATCAGAAACACATGAAAATTCATCTGACGACCATTTCAAAAATATGAAAATATCTCGTAACAATAGCTCAGTTTTCTGATAACTCGGTAGCCAAATGCAAGCTCTTTTTCCAAAAAAACTGCATTGTTAAATTACTGTGGTCAGACTGTGAGAGAATTATGTAACGAAAAAAAAAAAACTGAATCAGGCACGTGTTTTACCTGATGATTCATGTACGGATTGTACAATGTACACTTTTGATTGAATGTTCAATTCAAATTGAAAAGCTTCTGAGCCGAATCGGCATAGTAAAATTGAATGTCGTAATCCATAGGAAATAACCGTAATGTTCTGCGAAATAGGTGAAAAACACTCATTTCATTTTACAAAGTCAAATTCAGTGTAATAGACGATCAGTAACATTGTGCACACTTTATATACATACATATATAGCATTGCATGAGCGAATACGATTAAAAGTAAAAGAAAAAAGAAATACAAAACTGTTGATTTTCGAAAAGTAAACATTTTCAATTAAATAAGTGGAAAATCGGTGCAAAGCCAATTCATGCAACAAACATTATGAAATGAGAAATTTATAACATGCATTTCCAATTAAAATAACATTGCATCCGGGAACCAACGAAAAAAAAAAGTGAGATTAAACATTAGTCGATTTTTTCATCACCTTAGGCCATCGTTTTAATTCAAAATACAAGGAAAATACATTGAATATTTCACCCTCAATACACTCGATAATTTAACAATAATATAATCCGAAAAAAAAAAGTGTTGAGTCATTCATTAGGTTCATACATCAACCGATAACAACGCCACCTATCGGCGGATTTATTCGTTTGTTTGTAATTACTTGAACATCTGCGCGAAACGCTCAGACACCTCCCTCCATCGGTATGTGACAGTTGACATTTTGTCGGTATCCAAACGAAGCTATTTAATTTGTTTGAGTTGTTTATTTGTTTGGTAGTCCGTTGTTATTGGTTTATGTTTTGTTTGTGTTTCAGTCAAATTTATAAATTGAAACGATAAAGTTGATTTTTTTTCTCTCTACAAAATCAAATCAACAAATAGATGTTGAAAATATTTTTTGTTAAATTTATGCCTGAATAAATATAAATTGAAATGATGAACACCGATAAAGAGAACGATAATAGGCGTAAGTGAAACAGATGGTGATTTATATTGAAAAAAAAAAAACTCATTATTTCATTTCATTGAATTCAATTTTATCATGAAATATTTCAATTTGTTGATTTAATTTAATTGATTTATTAAATAATAATTCATTTTAATGATTTATTTTAATTTGTAGACGATGAAAATCCGACGAAAGATTCAAGCAAAGTGACAGATGATACAAAGATTTTAACAAAAACATTAAAACGACCATCAACAGTAATTACAAGTAAAGTTTCATCGAGTGCAAATGGTGCAATTAAAACAAAGTCCACAACAACAACAGCAACAGCAACAAAAATAACAAAATTGGTGTTAAAGCCCAAACCAAATGCACCAAAAAGTTCGTTAATGTCAAAATTGACAACAAAAAACATAAAACCGGTTACAATAAAATCAAGGTCAACCATGATTTCACATGAATCTACCTTTCGTATACGAAACATAAAAAAGACTTCGCCGGACAAGCGTCGAAGTGAAGAAAATGCGCTGATTTTTATGAAAAATGAACAAATATCTGGAGAATTTATTGTGAATAAAAATAGTGAGATAGTGAATGAAAAATGTGTACAAAATCAACCATTTGATATGGTTAATGAACAATTAGCTAACCTAACCTCTTTAAATCAAACAAAAATTGTCAATAGTCCAATTTTACAAGAAATTACACATACTGTTGTTAATAATTCAAATGTGTTGTTAGAAAGTCCAAAAAAATCCGACACTAAACCTAAATCAAAATCATATGATCCGATTAAAGTACGTCAATTTATACAAACGAAAAAGGAACAAAAACGAAAAGAAACCGACAAAATAAAATCAAAACAACCAGCAACAAAAAATGAAATTCAACAACGATTGTCTGAGTTACGGAAAAATACATTGAATATTGTTAAGAAAAATGTACAAAAGGCACGCAAAACTAACAAGCCATCAAAACAACCAAGCACATTTACACCGAAAACTATTAAAGCAACTACAAACATGAAGCGAAAAGAGAATGGAAAAGAAAAAGAGAAAAAAGGTAAGGCAAAATGTGAATTTTATACGTTTCTTTTTTCTTATATTCGAGTGAACGAAAAAATATTTCTAAAAATGAAATCATTTTCTATTTCTAAATTTCAGACTTGACAACACCACAAAAACATCAATCGCAAAATAAATTAAAAACACCACTATCGCAATTCCAGTCAAAAATATCGCCATCGCTTGTCTTAACGCCATCCAAATTCTTGCCAACAATTAAGTCAGATAAAAATCGTATTGGCATTTTACGGCGCACTGATGTATTGCCTTTAAGCAATGAATCTCCAACACTTGTAGAACAACAATCGACACTCGTAGCACCACAAACACCGGCGCTCATATCACAAACGTTGGCACTCACAGTACAAACGCCAGCACTTACAGTACAAACATCGCCATTCACAGAACAGACACCGTTATTCGTAGAACAGACACCAAAATTGATAGAACAGACACCAAAATTGGTAGAACAGACAACGACAGTTGTCAATGCTGAATCTCAAATTGAGACAAATGTTGATTACATTGTGTCAGTTGATAAATCAATTGACAATTCATCATATCAAAGTGAACCGAGAGAGTATGATTTTAAATTAAAAGTGCCAGAAACGATACCATTAAAATCATCGATTCTTCATGAAATGTCAAATATTGAAGAACAAAATGAAATGCATGATAATCAACACAATGAAAATGATGAACATTATTTTGAAAATGAATTATCAAAACCGAAAGAAATACCGTATTGGCTTCGACCAACACCAGTGCAACCATATCCATATAATTTCATAATGGCTGTTCGCAAAAAATTAGAATCAATTACAAATCCAGTGTTTCCATCGAGACCAACTGAAAGAAAAAGAGAAAGAGAAACATCGCAACAAAATCCAAAACAAATTGAAACTACATTTCAAAGTCATTTGGTGCGACCAATGCCAGACTATGTGTCCAAATATCGTGGTGATTATGACAATAAACACAATCAATCGATATATGATAATATTGAATCGAGTAACATTAATCAAGCGACAGGGGAATATTCAATGGATTTCCCTTCGGCAACACATGAATCAAAAGAGAATTTAAATGTTCTTTCGAAATCAAAGAGAAAAAAAATTGACCATTCACAAGACACTCTGTCAATATCATCAGGTATTTTATCACATTCAAGTCCAGAAAAGAATGTTAAAGTTGACAAGAGAGTGAGAGAAACTGACAATAGAGTTAGAGAAGATGACAAGAGAGTTAGAGAAGATGACAAGAGAATGAGAGAACAAAGAAAATTGAGAAATGTTAAAAATGACATTGAAAATCGACCACCAAGTCCATTAACAACCGATAATGTCGATGGATTACAAATTACAAGCCGAAGTGTTTCGCAAAGTGAACATTTTTCAAATGCAAGTAGTGTTGTTAGTCGCCAATCAGTATCATCAAGCGCCGCATCTAATATAAATTTTGGTCGTGGCAAAGATTACAGCCGCAGGAGTTTACCAAGTTTCCAAAAATTAAGTAAACAACAAAATGTTGTGGCAATGTTGCATGATTTTAAATCAAGCCTGTCAGAAGCTATAAAAGTAAATCAAAAGTTACACGATATATTGTCAAGACCATCATCGAGCCGTTTAACACAATACAGTGATGATTTTGAGCAAACAAGTGAAAATAAATCAAGTCATATCAGTGAACAAATTAGCGAAAATCAAAATACAAATTCGCTTCAACGCGCTGCCAGTGAAATTCAAACGAATGGCCAGAGTTTTGAACACAATTCAGTACCGGGTGGCCAAAGCAATGCATTGTCTACAACTGAAATTATTGAAGAATACACTAATAATGCATCCAGTGTTATTTCATCAAAACAAATTCAAAGTGATGGAACACTTTTGAATGATTTCAATGAAAATACAAAGGGAGAAGAAAACAAACATACAGAAGAAAGTATACAAACAGAAGAGAGCGTACAAACAGAAGAGAACGTACAAACAGAAGAGAGTATACAGATAGAAGAGAGTTTACAAAGAGAAGGAAGTACGCAGCAGGATGAAAGTACACAAAGAGAAAAGAGTATTATAACCGATGGAAGTGTACCAAGGGAAAATGCAACGGAAGTTGAAACTGTACAAAATGAAAGTTCACATGAACCAAAAGTGTCTTCAACGATGATTGAAGAAAAAATTGACGATTATAACTCAAGTGACTCACCGACGGCCAATGATTTAAAAAGTATTTCTCTGTCGATTGCCAAAAACACAGCCCCAACCAGCGATGACACAGATCAGGTTTCAAATGCAATTGAATCATTTAATAAACAAATTACTGGTGAACCACAAGTGATGAATGAAAGCATTGGCAGTGATATTTTTAACATTTTTAATAAAACCGGATTCAGTATTGATGATGACATTAATAAGTCAATTTGGTCAGAGCATAATATAAGCTACTCGACATTGGGCATGGTAAGTGTTGCATTGAATATTAAACGGTTTTTATCGATTGATTTAACTTCAAAATAAAATGAAAAACAATTGGATTTTTTTTTTTCTTTTTTTTTTCATTAATTTCACAGTGTGATCAACTATTAAAATCAGAAACACAAAAAAGTGATGATTTAGCATCATTATTGAAAATGCGTGAAAAATCTCTCGTTGATCGATTTAAAGGGCAAATTGCTTGGTTGGAATTACAAAAGCAAAAATTCCGTCAAAATGGTTTAACATCAGAAATTAGTGCGATAAAGAAAAAACAGCGTGCATTATTGTTGCGATTGAATAATGATCGAAAAGAATTGCATCGCATATTAAAAGAGCATCAACAGAAACAACAGTCAATGAAAAATGCATCGATTGTAAATTTCAATATATCACAAATGAGTACAAATATGAGCATTCGTCGAACATCAATTTCGAAGCAAGGCGGTGGTGATGTTGATGGCAACAGCATTCCATCTGGAAAACGTGCAGTTAAAGCGATTGAATTACCCGGCGGTGGAATGGCTCTTGAAACGTATGTTTATTTTTTATTTTTTTTTTTTTTCTTTAATATTCAGTAGATTGTCGAATGAAAACAATTCGGTTGAATAAAATTTTCATTTCATACAATACAATTACAAATTAATATTTTCGATGCAAAAAAAAAAAAAGAAAAGAAAAAAAACGTAATTAAAATAAATGATTAATTTTCTGTTTTCCATTAAATGTTCCATTTTTACAACAGAATGTTACAAAAGCGTGAAAATGAATTGCGTTGTCGGCGTGAATATGTGGAAAAATTATTAAAATGGCATCAACGTTTGGATGTTGAAGAGCATGAAGTTATGAAAATGGAACAAATGATTATGTTCATTTCAACAAGTGACATTTATCAAACATCATCACATGAACATATTAATGATACGCTTGCAATAACTGTACAACATCATACAAAACGTACAAACTGTCAACATGACAATAATAATTTAGTACCAGAATGTTCGCTAACAAATGTCAACGATTCAATAACGATGAAACGAACACAACATTTTGATTATAAAAAGCAACAAAAACAAATTCATACAATTGAAAAAAGTTTAAATACATTGAAAATGGTATCATCACGAAGCATTTCATCGGATATTGATGGTTCAATATTGGATGATGTTGTAGAAATTTTTGGCCGTCAATTGAATAAATTATGGAAACGATTGACGGGCGATAATGTGAAAAAATATACACCAGACAAAGTATATAAATTAACTAAATCTGATTTAGAATTATTGTATGAGCAAGCAAAATTAGTTGTTTTAAATCGTTTTCATAATAAAGATGAATTTAAGCGACGACTTATTGATAATTCCATGTCCATTTGTGATGATAGTCAAAAAAATAGCATTTCAATATCACAATTTTGTCAAACATTGGATGAAAATAATTTCGAACGAAAATCATCTGAAGCGGATTTAAATGTGCCAACATTGAATTTGGCCAGTTCACCAGAGCAAAAAGAGAATGTCATCTCAGACACTGATCAGGGTTATTATTTTTCAAATAGTAATAATGAACAAGTTAGCGATGAAAAAAATCAATCACAATCAAAAAGTCACAGTTCAGAAGCAAAAACATTGAATAGTATTTCGGAAAATATTGAAAGTATGCAACAAATTCGAACGGAAGAATTTGTTGGGAAAAATGAAAAATGTGAAAGCATCCATGAGGAAAGCATCCATGAAGAGAGCATCCATGAAAGATGAAGAGAGATAAAAGCGATAGTAATCATAATGAAAGTATTCAAGAAGAGGAAGTTCAATCCGATTTAACAGAAGATTCACTCAATAAACCGAAAACATCAAATGAGGACATTGGCCCATCGGAAATTGAAACAATTTCTCAAGCAAATGAAGATGAACATGAGAATGAAAGTGAATCACAAATTGTATCGGCTATTGAAACAAATCACTCATCTGTTCCATTCGAATTTAATTTAATTGAAAATGATGCTCAATTGATTGAAGAAACATCATTTCCAAATTTAGATATTCAAACATCTATATCAAGTGTTATGGAAAGTGATACAAGTATGATTTCACACAGTTCAGTATCACCAATTAAAAAATCAACATTAAATAATAGTTTATGTTTGTCTGATGAGCAAAAATATCAATCAGATGATTTTGAATTAGGTAAAAGTGGCGATGAACTAACCTCAATTTCAACAGCAACTGTCACAACAGTCGCAACAACAACAAAAACATCAACAATACCAACTGTGAATCAATTGTCTGAAAAAACAATTACACCAAATACAGTATCGCCGAAAAGCAATTCATCAAATGAATTGGAACAACGTTTAATTCAAATTGATAATGGTCTTAAGGAACTCAATGAAACAATTTCCAGGTCACCAGTTTTGCAAATTGAAACAGACAATACAAATGACAGTGAAAGTAATGAAAGTGCTCAATTAACGGAAATTAAATCATCAGAAATTTCAAAATCAACGTCATCAACACCAACACCAACATCACCAAAAACATCATCATCATCTTCGCCATCATTAGATAATGAAGTAAAGCCTGATGATGATGATGATAAATCAACGGAGAATCAAAAAAGTGAAGAAAATTTGGAAAACAGTGATGAAAAAACGGTTGAAAATGAAACTACAACAGAGTCAAATGTGAATGAACCAAGCACTAATGTTCAAAAAATTGATTCCGATGAAAGTACCGATAGCATTGCAGCCGAAATAGCTGCTAGCAAAATCGATCCACAAACAACAACTGCTGAATCATTGCTACAAAAACGTCCATATCAATACACATTAAGTGCCAGTTCAATTGACTATAATAAAATGCCTGAAGCTGATGCTTTGAAACGATCACAAGTTCCATTGGAAAGCGAGGTAAATTTAAAAGAAAAAAAAAAATTAATTTATTTGTCAAATTTGTCATAAACATAAACATAACTTAAATCAATATTCAATGAAATGTTTCGTTTCAGTCAAAAGTGACCGAACAATCATCCGTAATGTTTCCATTCCTTCGAGAGATTCCAAATAAACCACCGCCACCATATCCAGTTCATCGTCAGTTGCCTAAAACACCGCCATTTCCAAGTGATGATCGAATTAAAGAGATTGTAAATCATCGTGTTGAAGAATTATTTACAAAATTCAATTCAATACAATCGCCAGATACTCCAATTCGAAGTGATGCAACATTTGTAAAATCACCAAGTGTATCAATAGCAAGCCCAGAATCACCGGCTATTCAAGACAATACAAACATATTTGAACGCATCATTTTAGATAGTTGTGATGAAATTGTTCACGAACTCTTACCATCTGATAAACTATCAATGAGCGTATTTCGACAACCATTGGAATTTTATAATCCACCGAATCGTTTACATTGTCTTCAATTGCATACGTTAAAACGCATTTTTAAGCTAATTAATCGTTCATATACTGGTGATTTGTCAAAAATGGATGAATCAAAATCATTTTTACCATCACAAGTGGCCCAATTAACATTTAATAATCGCCGTAAACGTGATGCAGTCAATGATATATTGATACAGGAATTATATGAAGATGAATCAAAATGGACTAATTTCGATTTAGAGGAAAAGGAAATTCGTGATAGTGTGACTGATTTGAAAACACTATTAAACGATGATTCATCATTTATGAATGCAACAAATACTGAATAGACTTAATCAAATTGATTTAGATTTCTACGATTTTTTTATCGATTTTTTTTTTTTATTTTTATTTTGGTTTTATTTTTTCATTCATTTTTGGTAATTCCATTTACCAATTTGTATTTGTAACATGTTTTATTGTTAATTTTCGTTACTTATTCTATCAAATTGATTTACAAATTTTTGAACATTTTTTTCATTCCATATTTTCTTTTTTTTGTGAAATTGTCGATTTATCCAATGCTGATGACTTTGGTTACATAATGAGTTTTTACGAATGATATACATATTGATAAAAATAATAAAAAATAAATAAAGAAGAAAAAAATAATATTTTGGAAAAAAAATTAATCATTCCGACTTGTGAGTTATTTCACTTCTGTGTTTCTGCTGCAGTTTATTTTTAGCAAGAATTTCGGTTTGTTGTCTACGGGAATTTTAATATTTCGGGAAAGAGAGGGGGAGAGTGGGGTAGAGTGGGGGAGAGAGAGGGAGAGAGAGGGTGAGTGAGGGTGAGAGAGGTTGAGAGAGGGTGAGAGAGGGTGAGAGACGGAGAGAGAGAGCAAGAGATAGAGAGACAGAGAAAGAGAGAGAGAGAGAAAGAGAGAGAGAGAGAGAGAAAGAGAGAGAAAGAAAGAAGGAGAGAGAGAGTGAGAGTGAGAAGTATGATGTCTGATGGTAGTTATTTTTTTGTGTGTGGTGCAATAACAAGGAACCATGGAAATGGATAGTATTTTGCTTATTGAAAAGCTTCGAATCATTTCTCAGGGGCAATACGAAACATATACGGATACGTGTTCATTTGTATTTTGGAGCATATATACATTTTTCGTGAAATTATCTGCATAACCAAATGCGCCCAACAAAAAGCAAGAAAAAAGTATCGAGCAAGAGAAGAGAGATAGAGAAATTCTCGCCGGAATAGTAAAAGTGTACGGTATTTCAATGGTACAATGCAAATGAATGGTTGCCGAACATTTTATGTGGAGAAAATGATCGACAATAACCGTATAAAACAATCATTCGAATGTCTTCCAATGACCGACTCAAAATCAACTGAGCTACAGTTAAATGGCACACAAGAGACCCAATTAACGAACAAAATGGTTTGTATGTGCAATGTTGTCAGCATCTGAATATGGTGTTTGGTTTTTGGTATGAGAGATAAAATTGTGGCTAACACTGCATTTCCATTAAATAAGAAATGAACACAATTTCGAAACGTTGATTACCGGAATAAATATGAGAATGATGTTTCGACAAATACAGCACATCGAAACGAAATAGAAAAAAAAAAAAAACATTTGAGATGGGGTTGGAAATGAAAATGAATGTTAAATCATTAAATATAAGCAAATGATGCAATAAAGACATTTTCAATCCATTATTTGAATATTGATATCAATTCATATCATAATAATAAAAAAATATTCTTTTTAATATACAAAATGTGAGTTTTTTTATAAGTTTCAATATATTCATTTCATTTGGTTCACAATTTGAATCGTATGAAGTTAGGACATTGGACAAATGACTTTGTGACGATTGTCTTTTTCATATTAACAATGTGAGTGAGAAGGGGTGTGTGATGTTTCAACATGCCAATAACAATGGAAATATTCAATCGAATCGTCCAAATCTAACGTTCAGTAATCACGCATACTCACCCACTCAGTGTGCGTCTGAATGGTCTCCGATTGAATGACTGTATAAATAACATTAAAGAAATGTTTAAATGGATCAAATTGATTTTTGCCGTATTTTCTTTCTTCTTCTTCTTCTTTTTATTTTTGTTTTATTTTTTCGTTGCGTCAACAGAAAACAAATCTTATTTGTTTTCTGATTCGGTGTTATCTTCAATTGATTGGATGGTTCTTGTGAACACATCAATTTGATACTGAAGAAGAAAAATTAAGGTTGAATTGGAAACAGTCGGTGGTCGCTTTACATGGGGATAAGAAGTTTGATAGTGATAGTGTGCTGTATTTGAATCTGCAAAAACATATGTGTTTTGTGTGTAATGCTGTTTATATATACATGTGTATGATGTGTGTTAATCAATGTGCTCGTCGAATAGAAATTGCCTATTTATCGTGGCAATCGTTTACAAATCGTTTCAATTTCATTTTTTTTTTCTTCTTCTTCTTTTTGTCTACACGACCAAAAGACAAATCACACTCACATTGAATGCCGATTTGTTGTCGACTTTCAATGGATGAAAGACATCAAATCCATACTCATTCCCTTTCTCTTGCTTTCCCTCTCTCTCTCTCTCACTCCCTCATTTAATCTTTTTCTCCCTCAATCTCTCTCTCTCTCCCTCTCTCTACATCAATCTCTCTCTTTCTCTTTCTCTCTTTCTCTCTCTTTCTCTCATTCTCTCTCTCTCTCTCTCTTCTCTCTTTGCTTTCCCTTTTCTTCATTTCTCCCTCACTCTCCCTATTTCTCTCTTCGTCTCCCACTTTCATTGGCAATTGTCAACACCAAACAATACAAAAACATATTTGGAGCGATTTTTCTGCTCGGTCAAAGTCATATATTTATTATTGTGATTGAACAACGAGCAGTAAACCGTGCTTGGATTTTATGCTCATTGATCCATTGACACGACACGAGCAACAAATCGCCATACACACGGTGAATCAGATGCAACAATAGAATCGAATCAATTCGAATAGAAGTGAGAAAGAAAAAGAAGAGAGAGAGAGAGAGAGAGAGAGAGAGAATGTTTTTTGCTGATTGCAGCAAATTGAATATCTTTTCAGTTATAAAAATGGCTCGCGTACATATGCACAAAAAGCCAGAAAGGAAATGAATAGGAAAACGCACGCATAGTATACATACACAAACGCACATAAAATCGCACACTCATTTGAGTTTTTCAATTGCGGCAAAGATACCATTTGGAAAATTTGAATGTAGCGTATAATAAATGAAACGAATCGAATAAATGAATGGTGATTCGAAATGTAATAAACAATTTAATCAAATTCTATTCATATGAAAATCATGCCTACATATGAGATGAGAAGTTAATCAAAATGCCAATCCCGAGCACTGAGAGCCATTGAATGGCAAGTTAGAAAATCAGCACATCATTCTCCCGAGAGAGCAGCATGTATCGAAATTAATAAAATCAATGGTGTTTGCATGTGATTTAATATGAAAAAGGCGAAATAAAATAAAGGCGAGAAAAAGAAAAATATAAAGAAAAATTTCCCTGTATATAGAGTTCAAATCAATGAACATAAATTAGGATATCTTGAACGGATGTAAAATTACCGTTACATTTAAGAATGAATTGTGTATACTGTTCCGGTTGTAATCTAAAAATATTGCGACAGTGAATAATAACAGTTAACGTTTATTGATCAATTTTACATTGGCTTGTATCGTTTGTTTACCGCATATACAAAGAAGTGAATCTAATAAAAGCCAATACATATATGTATAGACTTGAGAATACAAATACCCATATTTATTGGACTTGTGTTGGCTTTTTCATCGAAAAGCATTATTTGAATGTATATTAAAAAGAGAAAAAAAAAGAAAAACAACGAAAAAAAAAAAAATAAGAAGAACGAAAGATTCAACAAAATTGCTTTTTCCCTTCTTCAATATCAAAAACAATAAAATGAAGAAGCGCACACATACACGCACACGAATGAAAAATAAAAGGAGTAACGAACGATGTTCATGCATTAAACATATGAGATTGTATGAACATTGAACATGCCTATTCTATTTGATTCTCATTCTCATAAAATGTATATGAAACGAAAACATGAAGCGTTATAAACTCATAGAAATACTAAGATAAGACAAACAATGCTGCAGCATCACGAACATAGCGCGTGCATTCTTCACTTCGGTACGTTTACTTTTTGTTGATGGAGAATAAAAAGAACAAAAAAAGAAACAAAATTGCCGAAAAGAAAGAAACAAACGATGAAATGGTCGCAAGTAACATTTTTGTGTAAATAAAGTATGATTGTTAAGTGAAAAAGTGAATCTCATACATTCCGATCGGGATCTTGCACGCAAACAATATAAATATAATTCACCATTATTTATATATACATTGTGTATAGTCGTGATGGAATCAATGATGGTATGAGAACACTTTTCACTCGCTGTTGCTGATGCAATTATGTTAGTAAAACATATAAGAAGTGCAGTAAATTTTCATTTTTCACAGCCTTATTAAGGACTGCACATTGCAATGTACTGCAGTTTGGAAAAAGAAAGAAAGAAAGAATGAGAGAGAGATTGAGTGAGAGAGATAAAGAAGAAACGAGCGACAAACGACGAAGATGTAGTTGATTCAAATGCAATAAACCGCAATACACGTACTCACTTTTCACATTCAATCGCGATATGAGTACGTGTATTTTGCAAAGCACATGCATCGAATATCTTTCTCATCACTTCGTTCGGGCGACAAATCGCATTTTTACTCGTTTCGATATGAAAACATGAGAAACAACAAACAACTTAGTTCAATGTTTGAGAAATGATTATCGGGTATCGATGAAATGTTAGCTCATGCTTTTCCATACACATGTACATGGTGATGGTGATGGTGTATGACGCGATTCGATTGTGGTAGATCCAGTATCAAAACCATGTACTTTGTACTCATAAACTGCTCGCTTTTCGCATAACTCTTATTTATTTTGCATATATCAAATAGACTGTCTGAAATAGTAGCTGTATCTCGTTGCACGTCGAATAAATAATGCACAAACAAGATTCCATTCGGCTTTTATTTCGATGTTTCTCTTCTCATTTTCTCGCTATCTCTGTAGTATGCATGTCTTTCTCATTTTCCATGTCGTTCTCACTCCTTCTTTTTTTTTTCTTGTAATCGCCCTCTTTTCTTGCTTTCTTTCTCCCTTTTTCTCTCTCTTTTTCGCTTTCTCTCTTTCTCTTTTTCTCTCTCTCTTTCTATCTTTCTCTTTTCCTTTCTCTGTCCTTCGCTCCTTTTCCCTCTCTTCCTGTCCTTTTCTTTCTCTCTCTTTCTGTCCCCTTTTCTCTCTCTTTCTGTCCTATTCTCTCTAATTCCCTTTCCTTTCGTTCACATTACATGTCTTTTCATCTTAACAAATGCTATTCACACATACTGAATGCACATAGTGTGTAATGCACACGCCTTCGGGGAATTTATGCTTTCCGTTCAATGTTTTATCCAAAATGGAATATTTTGTGCCAAGAATGGTGGTGTAGATAACTCAAATACTTTGCAATGAAAAATATGCAAAATATTCCAAACGAAATGCTTTTCTCGGTCTCCTCTCCTCCGCCCCCCCCCCCCCCCTCCCGATCATCCGAAACTACAACAGTTCGACAGCAAACAACACCAAGAGTCAGATATGAAATAACATTTTTACAAAGTACATGTACAAGCAAATATGCAGTTGACCCAGTTAGATGGACAAGTAAACGATTTTCATTTATTTTTCTTCTCTCTTTTTTTTTTCTACATGAATTTCCATTTTAATCTGATTTTAACCAAATTTTCGGTTCATTTTCACTAAAATTGGGTACCATTTCGATGGATCTTATTATTGAATCAAAACTGTATACTTGGAAATTATTACAAAATGAGCAAAAATTTACCATTCAAATATGAATGTATTTCTCGCTCTCTATCTCTCTCTCTCTCTCTTCTCATTGATTATGCAAACAACACTATAATGTAGTCAGATCTTTTGCATTTTAAATTCTGTAATTTGAACATAAATTTAATGCAATTTGATGATGCAGTTGCATTTGTTGTTTAAGAAGCATTTTGAACACGTGATGTTAAATTTTACGATTAAATTTCGAAAAAAAAAAATCGGGTTAAATGAGCTGAAAAAAAAGAAATGAAATAAAAAATCAAGTTGCATTTCATGAACAGACAATGTTAGAGCGGTGTCAGATGCTTCTCAAATTCAACAAAAGCCATTTTATATGGAATTAAAAATTCCATCAGTCATTTTTTGGACAAATGTGGGAAATCTGACACGATTTTTTTTTCTCGCGAGGTTGAGATTGTATATGTTGGTTTTTTTTTTCACTCGTCGTTTGTTTAATTCAACCAAACTGCGCCCGACGGAAAATTGCGATTATATAATTAATGCGTTAGGACAACGTTATTTTGCTTGAAATGGCAGTCGACAAATAATATGGCACTGATAAAAGCAATCGTGTAGAATGGAAAGCATCAATATACGAACTGAGAGAACAAAAAAAAAAAAAATAAAAAAAATATTCAAAATTCGAATTCCGTAGAATGAAATGTACTCGCAATGTGAATGGCAGACAAAAATATCGTGCCAACATAAAAAAAAATCTCACTAAAATTAGCTTAATCACAATGTATGGATTTATTTTGTTTTATGTTCGAGTGAAACAAATAAGTGTAGCCTCCGGAGCGGTAATGGTAAACGAGTGAGTGAACAAATGGAGAACAACAACAATAACAACAACAATTGAGAGAGAGAGAGAAAAAGGGAGAGAGAGAGGGGGAGAGAGAAATAAAAGAATTAACAAAAATGCATCGCGTTGAAGTGGCACGTAAATGGCTTCGCTTTTACCAGTCGAAATTTTAAAATGATACATTTTGCTACATTACATTTCTCTCTCTTCCTCTCTCTCTCTCTTCCTCTCTCTCTCTCTCTCTCTCTCTCTCTCTCTCTCTCGCTCTCGCTCTCGCTCTCACTTACTCTTCCATTTTAATCTTTTATTGAGTGTGTTTTTTTTTTTCTCTTTGCGTTGCCTGACAAAGTTGTTAGTTTGGTTGTTTTTTTTTCCCCATTCATTGCTATATATTGTGTTAGTGTGTTTGTGTTGTTCGACGTTCAGTTGCGACACTGTTTCAAACCAATAACCAAATTTATGTGAAAATAAAAGCAAATAAAACTTCTCTTATCGAAATTTCTCTCGAAACGAGCAAAACACGCATACACTAAGGAAGAAAAAAAACACACACACACTAGCATTCAACTGATGAAACATTGCAAAAAATAAAATAAAATCACAGAAAGAGCACATCCAACAAAATAAAAACAATAATGTTTTGCAATGAAACGAAATAAAGAGGAAAAAAAAAGCATAGTGAATATTGGCGCTTGAATACTATCACATGGGATCGAACAACCAAAAGAGGCTATGCACAATAAATCGCTTTGTGCATGCCCATGAATTTTGGTTTGGTTTTTATACTATTTGCACGATCTACTCTCTCTCTCTCTCTCTCTCTCTCTCTCTCTCTCTCTCCTCAATCTCTTCCCTTTTTGTTTCCCCAATCTCCTTCTCGCCCGTTCAATTTCTCCAAAAATATTTCATGAATATCATATTATTGCACAAATTATCGTCACTGAGTTTGGTGTTATATTCGATCATAATGGGGTTGCCTATATAATGTTATTATTTTGTGCAAGTTGTCGTTTTATTTCTTTCAATTCCATATTTGGTTGCCATTGCATTTGTGCCATTTTTCAAAATGCTCACGTTTTATTTGATTTCATAGCATCAACAAACTGTATATTGAAGCGAATTTAATTGAAATTTTATGAAAAATAATTGTATTTTGTTTTTGTTTTTTTGTTATTTTTTGGTATTGCATGTATTGCACTGAAAAATGATTTCACGTAAAAATTCGACAAGTTTTTCCAATGAAAAACGATTAAAATGGAAAAATATAGTGTAGTGATGATGAAATGTATTTGTGTGCATTTATCGCATTGGCCATTGGCAACATTAAATGCTTGAAAAGACCATTTCAATCTGCTTTTTCCACCATAAATTGCATTCCAGGCTTCGAAATCAATTTGTACTCGGATGAAATGGACTTGAATTGTTTCCGTAGTTCGATACATATACAGAGTTCGGGAACAATAATAAATGGTGAGGAAGAAAGAGATGAAGAAGAAACAAAAAAATGAAGGAGAAAACACTCGATTGTGGTTACATATGTGCGGAAATTTCATATTTGATGCAACATGATTTTGGTTTTCATTTTGTGGGATTAAAAGCATTTGTCAGGCACATATAGTACACTCACAATAATACACTTGCACTTGCATCCACACAATTTAATAGGTTTTCACTTTGTAGTTTTTGTATGAGTGTGTGCGTGCGTGTGTGTGTGTAGCGATAAACGAATTCGGATGCAATGATTTTTAATTCGTTTCAAAGGCCATTACAGTCGCTTTCCTCCAAATAATTTGAACAAATGTGCTGCATGTTTTTTCTATTCTCGGAAATTATATGAAATTGTGAAAACGGTATCGCGATGTTCACAGATGTTAACAGCCAACCACAAATGTTTCTTCTGAATTGCTTGCTGAGAGTTGTTTTTTTCTGTACATTCCACTTTTCCTTCCCTGTATTTCTCTGTGTTCTTCATATCGACATCTCGCTTCTCTTTTTCTCTTCACTTCTCTTCTCTTCTCTTCTCTTCTCTTCTCTTCTCTTCTCTTCTCTTCTCTTCTCTTCTCTTCTCTTCTCTTCTCTTCTCTTCTCTTCTCTTCTCTTCTCTTCTCTTCTCTTCTCTTCTCTTCTCTTCTCTTCTCTTCTCTTCTCTTCTCTTCTCTTCTCTTCTCTTCTCTTCTCTTCTCTTCTCTTCTCTTCTCTTCTCTTCTCTTCTTTTCTCTTCTCTTCTCTTCTCTTCTCTTCTCTTCTCTTCTCTTCTCTTCTTTCTTTTCTCTCTCTCTCTCTCTCTCTCTCTCTCTCTCTCTCTCTCTTTCTCTCTTTCTCTGTTTCTGTCTTTCTCGCTTTCTCTTCCTTCAACTTTTCTTTCTCCATTCAAGCAATGACTGGAATTCACTCGAAAATGCATGAAATATGTTTGAAAAATTGAGTTTATTATCGTCAAAAAATATCCGATCATACAATTCGTTTTGGATGTTTGCCTATTTTGTGTGACACACACACACACAGAGAGAGAGAGAGAGAGAGAGAGAGAGGCGAGAGGCGAGAGAGAAGAGAGAGAGAGAGGGACAGACACTCTCACACATATGAATGAATTTACAATGTGTATAGCAGTCAATTCATGCAGCGTGTAATTTAAGTGGAAAAATGGACAGAATTCTAGTCATTTTGAGGTTAAAAGATTGGAAACGAATGATAAATGGCACACCGTTATTCCATTTATATTATTGCTGCACAA
Source organism: Resseliella maxima (assembly GCA_029041755.1). Classification (NCBI taxonomy): domain Eukaryota; kingdom Metazoa; phylum Arthropoda; class Insecta; order Diptera; family Cecidomyiidae; genus Resseliella; species Resseliella maxima. Next base: position 822,499 of record JAQOWM010000011.1, on the reverse strand, counting down.
TGTTTTCATCGTTTTGTTAAAAGTAGAAGAAAAACGAAATGTTTGAACAATGATCAAAAATTACATATTTCGTATTGGATTTGAAAGCACGCATTCTATATATTTTTATGATTTGTTGGAATTGGCATGAAATTTAATGCAGCTTTTGCAATCAACCCGCAGAATATAAATTTCATTTTTGGTGTATGATAATTTATGTTGTGAACAGCGTGCGTTCTTTTCGAAATGGATTTTGTATTGAGTGCCAAAATCTTTTTGATTTAAAAGAAGAAAATAACAAAAAAAAACGAAACAAACTCTCAACATTTACTGCATTATAATTTTAAAATTGCGTATAAATAATACAGGTCGTCGCGTTTTACAATTTTACAATTTCGAATAAAATGGAATGAGAAAAAAAAATGTATTGATGACTTTTGCAGTCAACTTATTCGACTTGTGAGCACTGAGCGGCCATGAACTCGTGTGTGTATGCATTGCAGCCCTTCAACTGGTTAATTTTGATTCAATTGAGCAGAAGCAAACAGTACAGAGAGAGAGAGAGAGAGAGAGAGAGAAGAGAGAGAGAGAGAGAGAGAGAGAGAGAGAGAGAAAAAAAAACGTGAAAACGAACGAGCGGGTGAAATTGAAATTAATGGTCAATGCACATTTGCAGACTATTACCACTTATTGCTCTATCGCAATGAACTAAATAAGAGAGCTGTAAGAGCCAACGAGTCACGAATTGTGTAGATGTTCGCCCATTAACCTACGCCCGTGTATTCATGCCATTGACTCAACATTATATTGATTGCATTCACATTCGTTACAAAACATTAAAAAGCACGTTCGGCGGTTTGCTTTGAATTCATATGCAATTGTTGTTGCAACAAAACAAAACAAAACAACGCAACGGATATTGTCGCTGTATGTGAATTGCATGTGTTGTCGCACAATACAGAAAAGCAGGAGAATGAGAGAGAGTGGAGGAGAGGGGGGATTGGAAAAATGAAACCAAAATGTGAAATATAAAATTCTAACATACACACTTAGGAAAGGAGCAAACAAATTCCCTCTTTTCTTCTCTCTCATTTTCGACCCTTCTTCGCTCTCTTTTTCTTAGTGTCTTTCTTTCTCTCTCTCTCCCTCTCTCTCTCATTCCTTCTTTCATTTCCTTTTCTTTTTTCCTCACTCCCTTTCGCACTCGTCAACGAGGAACTCTATTCTCTTTCGCTGCACCAAACAGCAGCATGGCGTTAAGGACATGTGGAAATGTTGGCAACACCAAAAGCAAATAGTCCAACTGAATAAACTTCAAATAACACTGGTATCGTGAATGACGACGACAACAACGGCGACGACGTAGAGAACCAAAACAACAAAAAAAAAGACAAGAGAAAAAGTGTGCTGTGCAAAACGAATCGAGAAGAAGGAATGAAAAAAAAAGCATCAAAATTGAAAATGAAACAGAAAATTGCTATAAAATATACGAATAACAAAAATAACAAAAACATTGCAAAAACACATTTGATTCAGCGAAATAGAATTATAGTGTGTGTGAAAGAAAGCAAAAGAGATAGAGAAAGGAAAAAAGTGAATAGAATTAAACGAAGACAAGAGATGAGTATGAAAAAAAAAATTGGAAAATATAGTGTGCTTCGGTTAACAGATAGCACAGCAAATAACATGAAGCAATAGAAGAAGTGAGGTGGCGAGTGCTTCAACAACAATTTCAATGCGCTTTTTTCCCAACTCTCGACATCTTACATGAGCATAAACATCATAGGAAAAAGCACACAGAGAGAGAAAGGAAGAAAGAGAGAAAGAGAGAGAGAGAGAGAGAGAGAGAGAGAGAGAGAGAGAGAAGAGGAAGAAAGAGAGACACTAAGGTTCAGTGCAAAACGTAAATGTTGCACAGGCAATTAACTCTGCAAGACATTGCACTTGATGTATTATACGCGTCGAGCGACTTTCATCCTTTCTTTTTTTTTTCCCCCGTCGTCCTTTCAGTTCTGTTGGCTGGTAATTTTTTACAATCCATTTTTGCAGTGCCACCGACAAAGTGGGACCAAAGACAGAAGCAACATTCACCGAGAATCAACCGAATGAAAAAAGTATCACATCATTGCATGACAACGAAATACCGTTTTTGAACGTATTGCCGAGAGATCACATACAAGATATCATATATGAGTCTACTGTAAGCTTCTGTGTTGGCACACATTTTTAAAATGCCGATAACATATTCTGCTGACTTTCATGAGCAAAACTCAACTTACGGTAAAAAGTACAGACAGAAGAAACAATGAAAAAAAAAACGAAAAAAAAAAAAAACAAAATTTGTGAACGAAAATATGCAGAATAAAAATGAGATAAGAAAGATGCGAAGGTAGAAGTCGGCCATTTTCGTTACCTATGCTCTGCTCATTGCTCTGCAAAATTTAAATCGTACAAGTTTGCTGTTTGGCATTAAAAGCTCACCAAGTCTTTATTGCAAAAGTTCAACCAAATGAAAGAGAGAAATAAAAGTGAATGATGCAAAACGAAACAAAATATTGAAAGCGATTTTTTACGCTTGGGCGATGAAGTTTTGGAAATTGAAAATTTTCAAAGCACAAATCGGCTTAAAAGATATGCATTGAACTTTGTAACGAGTAATTCTTATTTCTTTTCGTCTTTTTTTTCTACTTCTTCTGTCTTGTTTCTTTCATTCGTTCGTTCGTTCGTTCGTTCGTTGTTTCGTGTCTTCCATGTAAACTTTTCAAACAATCTTATCACGATAGACAGGTTGCAAAGTAATTGCATTACATTTTCCATTCATGAATCATTTCAATGGTAAAGAAAATGAGCAATTATTTGCAGTTAATCAAAATAAAAGCGTCAATTTCAACGTCTGCTATTGCTGTTTGTATCGAATTTGCACTTGTGAATAAATGAAATGCACTAGAACTCATCCAACAGAAAATAATCACACCGAACAAAACTTTTAATTCACTTAAAGACTTCTTGCAATACTTCTTTTTTTCCACTCGCTCTCTGTATTTTGCTTACTTTTTCTCTCAATTTCTCTCACTTTTTCTCTCTCTTGCTCTCTCTCTTGCTCTCTCTCTCTCTTTCTCTCTCACTTTCTCTCTCTCTCTCTCTCTCTTTCTGTTTCTCTCTTTCTTTCTTTCTCTCTATTCATTTCTCTTTCTGTCTCTTACTTTTCTCACTTTTACGCGCTCCTTCTGTATTTGCCTCGAAATTGTACCTAAACTCACAAAGTTATGAAAAATCATTTTCGTGCACAAAACTCGCGCACACACCTTATTCTCACAGAATATGATAACACGAACACCTCCCCCATTGAGAATGAGAAAAGTATTGCAATACTTAAATTCATGTGCAATATTTCAATCTTTTTCGCCTCTATTGTTGTTCCATTTTTTTTTTTTTTTTTTTTTTGTATGTTGTATGCGCGTCTGTTTGTGTATGTGTGTGTTTGTGGGTTTCTTTTGTTTTTGGTTTTCAATTTTTCATTATATTTTTCTGTACAGAGGAAAAATAATTTAAGTTTCAACACGAAACAGCCATTTCAAACTTATAAGCACCAAAAATGACATCAAATGCATGACACATAACATCAAAACTTTTGCCTTGTGTCATACCATTTCGACATAGTGAAATGTTCACCGTCAGACTTTTATTTCCTCTGCATGGCATTTCTCTGTCTCTCACTTTTCTCATTACTCTTCGTTTGCTGTTATTCGAAACAGTATCTTAATGTTTGGAAAATGTGACATTAGCACCATAAATGATTCATAATCAGTTTTTAACATTTTCAGAGAAAGAAAAACAATGAAAAAAAAAAAAACGGTCGAGCCATGTTCAAGACTGATAAGATTGTGAGAATGAGTTTCATGACATAATTAAACAACAAGCAATTGCACTCAACGCTGAAATGAAGAATTCGCCCAGTTTTTTATTTTTATTTTTGTTCTACAAATATTTTAAAATGAATGACAAAAATGGAGCAAAGTGCTTCTGGACATTTATAAAAAAAAAAAGATACAATTGCGAGTTTAAGGAAGTGATTTTTTTTTTCAACGTTCGTTCGCTCTTAGAACTCAATTTAAGTTTAAATCCATGACCATCTCTCTCTCTCTATCTCTATCTCTATCTCTCTCTCTCTCTCACTCTCTTTCTCTCTCTCGCTATCTCTCTCTCTCTCTCATGCTGTGCCTGGATTCGACGAAAAATTATTTCGACACTCAAAATAAGTGGTACACACAACTAAAGCGTCAAAAATCAACTCTGACAAGATTCACGAGTGATAGAAATGAGAATTAGTGAACTTGCAGCTGAATCAGAGCAACTGACAGAAAATTTAAACACTAATTATTGAGTTCGCTCGAATTAAATTATAAACTTTATTCATCACTTAAATCACATGTATGCATTTCGTACTCTTTATCACTCTCTCTCTCTCTCTCTCTCTCTCTCTCTCTCTCTTCTCTCTCTCTCTCTCTCTCTCTCTCTCTCTTCTCTCTCTCTCTCTCTCTCTCTCTCTCTCTCTATCACTCTCTTGTTCTCTCATTCACTTGCTCTCTGCCATTCGCTCCTTATCCTCTTTATTCCTCACTCTTTCCCTCTCCCTCATATACACAAACACTATTGCTATCTTTCACACACACTTGAATTCGTCGCCACATCTACGCTGTACCCAATTAATTTCCGCATAATGCACAATCATCATAATGGTTGGTTGGTTGGCTCCGGCGGCTTTGGATATGTAACAAAATTTACAACATGCAAGAACACTTGCACAGATATGCCAACCGTAATGATTTTTAAGCTTGGTATGTCGTGCACTTATTAAACAAACACATATAACGACAGAGTAAAATATTTTTTTCGTGTGTGTGTGTGTGTGTGTGTGTGTGTGTGTGTGTGTATGTGCGTGTACTACTTTTGTCATTGTATGTTTCTCATTCATGTATTTTCCTAACCAAATTGGACCGCCAAGCAATAAAAGGAGCCGTCGACAAATTGTTTGCTCATTTGCATTATGCATTTTTAATAAATTGTAAAATTATTAAGTGACTTCATTATCGCCTATGTTTGCGTTTCAATTTAGTATGCTTTATGATGAGCGTAAGTAGTGAATTTTTCGCCATTGGGCAATGAAAGAATAAACTGCTTGCATTTTTCTCTCACTTTTTCTCTTTTTTTTTTTCTCTCTCTCTCTCTCTCTCTCCAAACTTTGTTTGAGGAATGTTTAATGTGAAAGTTTTGCGGGTTTGAGGTTTTAGTCATCTAATGTAGTCTATCAGGGTAGTTAGACCACATAAGTATGTGTTCAGTTGAAGTATCTCTTCCCATTTTCTGTCCATATTTGTTCTTTTTTTTTTGCATAGTGAAATTCCATTTTCCGCATAATGGTGAAAAAATTAAAGCAACGAATTTCTGAGTAGTTGCATATAGAAAGCACATAATTTTCGTTGAGGATTTTTCCAAAGCGCATGCAAAAAAAAAAAACATGAAATGAACAAAAAATGTTTGCCTACAAACTTGCATCTCGAATAAAGTAAAAATAGTTCAAATAAACCAACTACAGCCTTTTGTGCATGTGTGTTTTTCGTTTGTTCCAAAGCGACCATCGTTTTTTTTTTCTGTATCAATTATGTATTACTTGTGTTAATGCGAGAAAATAACTGTGGACGCGTGTATGGTCCATAAAAAAGAAATTTGAGTGCCGCATAAATATACGTGAAGCATATATTCTCTATTGCATAAATAGTTCATTTTACGTTATTATGTGCTGTCTGAATAGTTAGATGGTGAGTGTTTTTGTGCCAATGTAATTGCATTGGACAAGACGAAATTTCTTTGGTTTTTCTATGTAATGAATTACAATGTTGGCTGAGGCTGAGCAAGCCAAATATTTGCTAGGTACCCTGCTTATACGACTACTGAATTAATGATGAAGGAATTCGTCAGTGCAGATGAGCCTATTCGGTATGCCCTGGGCCACTTCGGTCGATATTTTCTCTGGGTCTTGGGTTTCACTCTTTTTGCCTCTTTTCTTTCCCTCCGCTTTTCTCTTTCTCTTTTTCTCTCTCCTTTTTTTCTCCATCTCTATTTTTCTCCTTCTATCTCTTCCCTTTGCTCTTCGGCTGTCTCTCATTTTTCTCTCTCTCTCTCTCTCTCTCTCTCTCTCTCTCTCTCGCTCTATCTCTCTTTCTCTCTCTCTCTCTCTCTCTCTCTCTCTCTCTCTCTCTCTCTCTTTCTCTCTTTCTCTCTTTCTCTCTCTCTCTCTCTCTCTCTCTTCTCTCTCTCTCTTTCTCTCTTTCTCTCTTTCTCTCTTTCTCTCTTTCTCTCTCTCTCTATCTCTCTCTCTATCTCTCTTTCTCTCTCTCTCTCTCTCTCTCTCTCTCTCTCTCTTTCTCTCTCTCTCCCTCTCTCTCTCTCCCTCTTTCTCTCTCTTTCTCATTCTCCCTCTTTTTCACTTTATCTTTTGAAGAGACTCTCTTCACCCTTTTTCACTGGACGTATGCAATTCTATGCAATAACCAAACTCATAAATGCGCATTGTTTTGATACTCTTGCAATCTAAAAAAAAAACAAGTGCTTTGTTTTGCAACGAGAAAAAAGAAAGCAGACACCAAATGTTAACAATACAAATATTTTGTTCGTACAGTATAAATTATGAAAGTTTGAGCTTATCTGCAATGAAAACAATGTGAACATTTTTCGAGCTGCACAATGAATAAGAAAAAAAATGGCAGCAACAACAGACAACAACACATAACATAACATACAATTTATCTGATGACTTCCAACAGTTGTGTGTTGTTGTTTTTTTAATATTTATTTTCCATTGTGTGTGTGTATATGTGTGTGTGTGCGTGTGTGCCAAAATGTATGCCAATCTGGGCGTCCACATTTGTATCATCATAAACCATAGCTAAAACTCAACGGAAGAGGGATTGTTCCATGGCTTTGTTTTTTTTTTTTATGTTTATTATTTGCAGTCCAAGTTTTATTCTCTATTTTTATTCGGAACAATTTCAAGCACTTTTGTCCACCAGGGTGTTATTGTTTGTGTTTAAACAAAATTTTGAATATTTGTTAAAGAATGGAGCACTCTCTATTATGGATACACTCATTTTTTTTTTCTCAAAGAAGAGAAGGAAAAAAAAGAACAACAAATTTGCACTCGTTTCAACGCTATTGTTACTTTCGATATAAACATTTATACAGCTTTTCATATAATAGCTGCTTCAATCTCGTTAGTTATTTTTTTTTACACTCTTCTTCATATTCTGTTTAAATTGAAACAACTTTTGCTGAAACTATAATTATAATAATGAACGATTTGTGGTTTAACTTCTGCTTTGTTGTGCACAATTATTCATAACAACTGCCATCATTATCGCTCGACAATAGAACATTTTTTTTTTTTTCATATTGGTAAAATGCACCAACCAGCATTATGGCGTCGATAATTGAACATATGAGAGATTATGCAGCTATAAATACGTGTAGCTTGTGTATGAAGCCAATGACCTTTCAACAGAACACCCATTTTCATTTGAATTTCAATTTATTCTCAAACCAATTTTCATCATGAATTTGAGAGAAAAAAAAAGAAGAATTTTTATCAAGCTTCTTTCATGTGACAATCGCATATATTTTCTAATGAAATTATATTCTGAAATCGTTTTTAATCTATCAAGAAATCTCGATTATTCAACTGTCATTTACAGATTATTTCAATAGCAAAACGCAACTTACTCCAAATTATCTTTTCATCATTTTAATACATCTGTTCTTTTTGGATAAATGACATGTTTTTGTGATTAAATTGCAAGTGACCAGACTCTTTAAAAATAAAATTTCATTACTGTCGATTCTAAAATATTCTGTTTTTGAGTGTTGACTGCACATTGGTGTACGGTGTACTATCGAAACGGATAGAATTTGTTGAATGACTTTATCAACACAGTAACATTAATGTAAATTTACTTCATATCAATTGTATGAAAAATGATAATGTTTGCGTAAATTCATAGTCAGTTTTCTGCACAATAGACGCATGAAATTGCAAATTGAGAAAAAAAAAAGTTGTCATAAAATGTTGATAAAGAAAGGAGAACAATGTCACCTAACAATGAATGAATAGAAATAAAGTTATTACTTTCATATGCCTAAAATGATATGCATGAAATATCGTGCAAGTAAAATTCTTGTCACTCAATTCTCTCTCTCTCTCTTGTGTAATTGTTGCTATTGTTCCGTATTCATTTTTTCTATTTTATTCAATGATTTGAATGACAACAATAAGAGGAAAATGACACATTTTGAAGTAAATGACATATTCCAAAGGAAAATTATATACATTTTTCATTTCCTTTTGCAGAACAAAACTCTTGAATTGGAACAGAATATAAAAATATGAAAAATAATTCTAACGTGAAATTTTTTACGCATTTTCAAGCTTTTCTAAAATTGTACATAATAATAAAATGAATATAATCAAGTTGATGATCTTTAACTTTAAAAATTTTGTTAAAAAAACTCAAATTCTTCCATTTCATGCAAATGAAATTTAATTTAAAATTCAAATGAACAATAATAATGTCTGAGTATTTCGAAAGAAAATTGTTATTTGCTACAATATACAGGTTCTCAGGTATTTCACAATTCACAATTTCGCATTTGTATAGTTCTATTTATATTCGTCTTGGATAATTTCATTTTACCATCAACCATTTTATTATGAATTCCACAAAAATGTCCTGCAATGTTGCGATACCAGAGATTGCTTACGATTGCATTATTATCATTCGAGTTCACGTATTTTATGTTCATAAGAACATTTTTCCATTGATAAAAATGAGCAAAAACCGATTTGAACTCTTATTCCTTTATCTTCGGGCAATTATCTAAATATTTCTGACTTGAAAGTTCTTCAAGTCCACTTAATCTCAATATGAAATCAAGCGAACGAAAACCAACAAACGAAATATAGAAGCAAAAAAATAGAATCAAAAGAGGGCGAAAAAGATAGAAAGAGGGAGGGAGAGAGAGAGAGAGAGAGAGAGAGAGAGAAGAGAGAGAATGAAGCACGCATTCGTAGAAGGTCGAAGGCATTGCAACAATGATATCTGTCTATATAAATACATATCTTGATGATCCCCCATTCAAAGTTGGCATATGATTTTGCGGGGTTTAGCAAATGTGGTGCAAATACGAACTGATTTCAACTCTCTTTTTCTTGCATTATTTTTCTTACTCTCTCTTTCTTTCATCTATCTTTGATTCATCTATCTCTTTCTCACATTGATTTCAATTCTCATTCTATCTTTTTGTTCAATGTTCACTGTTCGCCCTCTCTCTCTCTCCCTCTCTTTCTCTATCTCTCTTTCTCTCTCTCAGTAAATCAAATGTCTTTGGTCTTTGGAAAATTCCACAAAGATATGAAATGTGTGTTCGCCCATCGAAGTTCGCATATAATAAAAGAATCAGATTAGTTCATTCGAAGCATATAAATTATGTGGAATTCGTTGATTCGATACTCTATTGTCTTATTTTGAAGCCAATATCTGTTCATATCGATGGACCGTTTCATTGTTTATTATCGCAACAACTTTTCCGCCTTTTTACATTTCTCTTGTTTTTCTCTTTCACTTTCTTGTTCTCTCTTTCTCTCTCTCTCTCTATCTCTATCTCTTTCTCTCATTCTCTCTCTATTATCGTATTGTTTGCAAGTTGTTTGCTAATCGAGTCATAGCAAACCATAAGCTTATAATATCGTAACAATGTTCTCTGTTCGTCGTGTATAGCAAAATGAACAGCCACGCGTACCAAATATTCACTTGGTTTCGTAACAAATATAGAAGGAAAAAGATTTATCAATGTATTTATTTCACTGGAAAAACAGAATTGTTCTCTCTAATAAAATAATTGAAGAAAAATGAAAATGAAAATGAAATTACCGTTAATAATAATAATAACAATAATAATAATAATATTGAGGCTTTTAGCATTGAATGTATACATTTGGATGTATAAAAAAGTGGACATTTTCAGATTATTATTGTAATGAACATGAGTAAATGGCATTGTTGTGAACGAACCAAAATGGAATTGGATGTCTGCATAAACGTTTGCCACGACAAATAAATGTTAAATTGGCTTTGTGGAATGATAGTCATTCAAATGTTATACTGTGCTTGCTAGCTAACCAGAGAGAATGAGAGAATGACTTGATCGTTGGCCAAAGTAAATTGTATTTTCCATCGAAATGAAATTCGTGTGCGTAATTGAAGCGCACCAATTTATTGCACAAATTAAGAACATCGAGACAAAATAATTGACTATAGTTTGAGTTTGATGGCGCCGTGATAACGAAACGAAAATGTCCAAAACGGAATACTTGCTGCGCTTGAGAAAAATTCTTTTAAATGTAAGTGACATCGAACAAGTTCAGTGAAAGATTCACTTTTCAAATGCTATCATTGGCTTGAATAACCACACTCGACAACTGATAAAAGAAAAGAAAGAAGAAAAAAAAAAACACTGGAGCCCATTAAAAAATCCTTTACTTAACTGCGTAAATCGAATTGCTTTCGATTCAGAATTATTACGAATTTACGACTTAACAATGCACTCGAAGCAAAAGCATGAAATTTTGTTTCATTGTTAAAGTTCAAATCAGTAATAATTGTGTCTCTCTCTCTTTGTATGTGTGTGTGTGAGTGTTTTGTATGGCTCTGATTAAAATTTATAGAATGTCTGAATTGAACCTTAAGATAAGTGGCCAATCTTGTGAAATATTGATAATGTATAATTCGTTTTTCATCTTTTCGTTTGAGAAAAACCGAAATTCATTTTTCTTGGCAAATATTTTTCTATCAATTGGCATATTATATTCGATTTTTATCATTTTTCTTAGCTTCAATTCAATATTTCATTTAACAAATTCATATCAATGGATTCACATCAATTCGCGAACACAAAAAAAAAATCCAATTTTCTTCAACATTTTCCACTCAACCTTTTGCCATTCATTCGTTTATTGTTAACGCAAGTACAATACAAAACATTGATGCGAATAATTCACTTTATCATTAGGTTCAGTTGATATAAATGTGTGCGCTCTATTTCTTCTCTTTTTTTTTTTCAACATTCGTTTTGCTTTTCGCATTTTTTTTTTGTTTCCTTTTGTGCACTCTTTCTACCATTGGCCGTGGCAGTTTTTGTCATGTCTTGTCAGAAACGAACGGCTTGTAATAGCAATCAAGGTTTGTTTGCTGAAGCGCACTGTCAAAATGAAACTAACAAATTAACTTGATATTATTAACGAAAAATAAAATTTATTATTTAATTAAAAAGATAAGGAATGACAACGGGAAATGTATTTTCTTGCGTGGAATGTGTATATTTGGCTCTCTGAATAAACAATATTTTTTTTCCTCTTCTTCTCGACATCTTTCTTCTTCTTCTTCTTCTTCTTTTTCTTCTTCTTCTTCCACTTCTTCTTCTCCTCCTTCTTCTTCTTCTTTTTCTTCTTCTTTTTCTTCTTCTTTTATCTCTTTTTTTTCGTATTCGTCCGTGTATATGTGCGCTATTGCCGTTGTTATTTCTTCGTTTTCATTTCATTTTATTCTTTACATCATGAACATGTGCTTTTTATACAATATCATCAAGAGAACACTCTTATGCAGTGTATCAAGTTGTAAAATAGACATGTTGGAGCCGATAAAATAGCAAATGTCAAAGATAGAAATCTTTAGTTGTTTTACTTTCATTCGGCACACTGCAAAACGGTTTAGTTCAAATATTTCGTTGTCTTTTCTATTCTATTTTCCACTCATGTAAGCGTGTATTGTTGCACTGTCAACGCTTTTTATATGCGCTCATCATTTCAGCATACTCAATGAATGTCTATTGCAATTTGGGTAATATTATTACCTCGTATTGTTGCCTGTTTGTCATGAATGCACCAAAAATTTTAACCAGCGCAATGTTTTCAGGTTTCAGTATTTCATACTTTGTGTGTGAGTTTGTTGCCTTAATTTTTAACATTTACGTTTAACGCTTGAAATCACCGCATTCACAGACATTTGAACGCAGATGTAAAATGATGACTAACAACGGAACAACGACAAGAAGAACAAGACAAAGAACAAGAACGCCAAAAAAAAAAAAGAAGAAAAATGTATACTGACGATTGTCAGTTAAAAATGGGCTAATGAAATTGTTACTGCGCAAACAACTGGGAAACAAGGCGGTCTTATTCTGCAACGAGAAATAAAATGTTTTCAAACGATGAACCATCATAAAAATTGAAACAGAATTTCAATTTCTTGTTGAAACTTTGTCTGGCTATTTCTTCTTGTTTTTTTTTTTTTGTTTTTCTTCTTCTTTTGCTCATTCGTTGGTTTTCTCTCTTGCATCATTTGTGTCTTGCGTCGAAAATTTAGTTTTCAGAAACACACAGACTCAGGACTTTTCTATCTGCAGTGATAAGGTAATATAAGTTATTTGTACACAAACAGTTTCATTGCTTTTGGAAATTGTAATTTTCATATGATTTTACTAATTATTTTAATTGGTTTGAAGTCTAATTTAATTTTCACAATGAAATCATGGAACTAATCAAAGTGATTTCATTTGGGTAAACAAATTTGAACATAAATGTATTTGTCAGCAGAATTGTAAGCTCTCTCGCTCTCTCTCTCTCTCTCTCTCTCTCTCTCTCTCACCACCCTACTTCCATCTCTTTCATGAAGAGTAACTCTCCGATATTGCACCTGATCAGATTATTTTTGTTCATTTGTTCATTCAGCAATCTTTATCCAGATTTTCTGACAATTTTTCTTTTCCTCTTCTCAACGAGAAATTCTCGTATTTTGTTTACTCATGAACCACAGACACATCTAACCATTACAATTTTTTTTTGTTCTTCATCCCTTATCGTTTGCTTTGGTCTCATTTTCGCTATCGCTATCTCCATATGTAAATGCTAGTAATCCATTTTGTGCTTTTCCATTCTCGTTTTTTTTTTTCTCTCTCTCTCTTCACGAATCGGAGATAGGTTTCAAGATATTGAGAGCATTTGTTTGAGTTGATGGCTGGCCGGATGTTGTTGATGTTATTTAGATGTCAGGAATTCATGGCATCCACATCAATTTGGGGCTGAAAATGTTTCGTTTACCTGCAGAGAGAAGAACAACGAATCAAATCCGACAATTGTTTTGTTTGTTTATTCAGTTTAACCAATACATATGACGAGGGATAATGAAATTACGAGAGTTTACACGCACGAAAAAACATTGATTTAGCCGATTTACTTTTCTTCATATAATTTGAATTGTGTTATGTGTATGTGGGTGTGTGTGTGTATGTGTGACTGGGGTAAGCACATTCGTTATCTAACGTGTCTTTTTTTATGTTGATTCTTCTTTTGTTATTACACGTGTGCTTTGTTGATATTTTTCTTCATCCGCCATTTCAGGGTTATAAATTAAGCATACATTGGTTTATCAGAATTACTGCTTTTATAGCCTCATCAAATTGATACTGAAATTAGGACAATTTCCACAGTGTCGTTTCGCGCGTTTTTTTTTTGTTTCCAGAAGATATCCACTTGAAAATACAAACACTTGCCAACGATTATTTTTTTTTTTTTTTGTTTGTTATAAATCACTGTAAACAAAATACTAATTTCCGTTAAGTTGCAGTGCAAATGTAATAATAAGGAGAAACAGTTGTTCGTAGAAATGAAGAAAAGAAAAAAAAAAGTAAAATAAGAAGAAGTAGAAAGAAAAGAAGAGGAAAAATGGTGTGCGCCAACGATTAACAGAAAATTGCTTGTGCCTTGTTGTCATTGTTTTGTTGTGGGTCTGAAACAACCAATATTGTTAAATTACATTTTGTGCGACAGCTGCTTGGCGCCCTCGCATTTGCCAATTTGACACACAAGCAAAGGGGAGACGACAACGATGACGATAACAACAACAACTACAGAAGCAAAAATAAATATATTACAAACATCTTATAACATCATCAAGATCCATTCTGTCGTTTATCAAAGATAAAATCTTTTATTTATTTAACCGCATTCAGTGACGATGCTCGTTGCATCCAATTTCATGGATTCTATGCATATGTTTTGGGCGAAACGCGAAACGGAGGCCGCTACATTGGCAACAATCGTGTTAGCTGAGCGTTGTGCGCCACAAATGACCGACCAGCCAACTAAAACCAAATTGCAAAATCGTTGTCTACTATTCGACATATACGAAATTGTCGTTTTTGGCTCTCTGTTTCTTCTATTTATTTTTGTCGCCCGTTTACTTTGAATGCTTCTTTTTATCGGTTTTCTTCTCACCATTTCTTATTTGAACAGCATCATTCTCTCAACTCGATGAATACACAATTTTCGGTACGTACTTTTTTTTCATTCGTTCTTCTTCTCTGTTTCGTCGTCTTTTTCTTTTTCTTCATCAACTTCATCCTCATCATCGTCTTCTTCTTCTTTTGCTTTCTTTTTCTATCCTGCTCTCTTCCTCTCTCTCTCTCTCTCTCTCTCTTGCCCACTCTCTCGCTTTCTCTCTCTCTCTCTCTCTCTCTCTCTCTCTCTCTCTCTCTCTCTCTCTCACTCTCTCTCACTCTCTTTTTCTCTCTTGATCTGTTTTGTCGCGCACTGATTTTTTTTGTGTTCGCTTTTCTGGTTTTCCATCACACAGCAATGTGCAAAAATGGTAACGCCTCTTGGCCACATAAGTTATTACTACGTCCAAGAAAAACGGTATCTGAGCCAAAATCCGAACGCAACGAAATGGAGCAAACAGACACAAAAATACCAAAAAAAAAAAAAAAAAAAAAAAAAACAACAACGAAAAACAAGTGTTACGAATTTGTTTCCGTTTTCGACTGGAAAATGCTACTAAACTTCAGTGGTTTGTATATGTGTATGTGTTTGTGTGCTGTTCTCTTTCACATTTTCATTCTGTCTATCAACTGTAATGCTTTTTCACACATCTCAGTGTTAGTGGTTTTTTTTTACATCTTTTTTCACTTTGCATAATATTTTTACACTAAGTTTTGGGGTCAATTGAAGCGGAAATTGAAGGCAAAAGGGAATGCCTTGTTAAAATGAACGCAATTTTGTTTTTTTTTTTTTTTTTTCATTTCTCACTCTCGCTTGCCGTTGGTTGGATGAAAAATTGTGAAATTTTTACTCAGCGCACGAACTAAATGCGGTGATGGCAATGGTGTTTTTTCCCTTCTCTTGTTGATTGCTTTTCGATTATATTAATATTAAAATAAGAATGATTGCCACCTTTTTTTTTCTTGTTCACTGAATCCGATTTATTCCCTCATCTAATTCAAATGCCAACACTTTCAATATTTAAGCAATGCATACTTGATTCGTTTACAATAATTCTCTCATAGGTACAGTGTTCTCTCTTATCCACCCACCCGCTGGCACACGACAAGACCATTCGGTAATGGCATCGAAATCCTGAACAAAATTTATAATTTGTATGCTTGCAATTTTACTAAAAAGCAATAAACATTCCAATTTTCATTTTACACTCAATTTACTACGAAAATTCAACATATGTGAACGTTTAACATCGTTAGAAAATCATTTTTTTTCAACACAGAGAATGGAAAATGCATAGAAAAATTCCATATCAAAAATCAACATGATGAAAAACCACATCAAAAATCAAATTTAATCTAAATTTCATTATTTAATAATTGAAAAATAGCAGAAGAGAAATTGTTGAAATATAAATGTTTGCATTCGTTAGTTTTGTTTAAGTTGGTCACCGAGAAAAATGTTTACAAAAGCTCTTTCTCACTATCTTTCTCTCTCTCTCTCTCTCTCTCTCTCTCTCTCTCTCTCTCGCTCTCTCTCTTTCTCTCTCTCTTTCTCTTTCTCTCTCTCTCTCTCTCTCTCTCTCTCTCTCTCTTTCTCTCTCTCTTTCTCTCTCTCTCTCTCTCCCTCTCTCCCTCTCTCTCTCTCTATCTCACTTTCCATATGCCATTAAATTCCATTACAGAAACATGAAACGATATCCACAACAACTATATTTATAGAAACAATTTTCGCACACACGCTCCAAACAAACATACCGGCAACCATCAATATTTGAATTTTCAAACTAAACAAATTCATTTTGTTATAAAAAAACAAACATTGTTACCTCTAGGAATGAAAAATGAATGCGAAAAAATAAAAAAAGAAGAAAATAACACATCAACAACAGAACCGCAACATTCAATTTGAAAAGTCAACAATCACGCTTTATGAAATCAAATGTGCAATATTATGTGATTGGATTCTAGGTTGGAAAATGTTATGCACTCAACAATATCAACAGTCACTCACAGATTTTGTTGTTTGAATTTCAATATTAGCCAACAGCACAGTAATGTCATAGACGATGACTAATGAAGGTGCAATGAGATTGCGGTCTTGCATTTGGTAAAATAATAACATTGTTCTGTTATGTGTGAATACAATCTGCAGTTTGTAATTATCGTAACAAACAAACGACTCCATTATGCAATTATGATTGGTCCGCATCATTTAGCTGCCATTTTATCAATGTATGCTTGAATAATGAAATTGGCTACAGCATTTTGATTCGTTATTATGAACAATCGATTTATTATTACTGTTAAATCGAAAGGTGAAAATCATGTTAATGTATCAATACTGCGTGTGCAACTTCATCTTTTCAGTCAGTAATGAAATGCTTTATCAGAAGCCTATGAGTTGCCAAAAAATCTCATGACTTATTTTGAAAAGTGCCACAGGAATAAGCAAACTTGGATGCAGACAAAAGAAAACCGAAAAAAAAAAATAAACAGATTCATGTTAAAAATGAAAAACAGACCACCCAACTTCAAATTTAAAACAATTGAAATCATCAACTGAGAACAATAATTCATTTTTGTGGCAAAAATGAATTCGTAAAATCCATTTTATAACCAATTTTTATTCAATCAAATAAGCCAATTCATGTCCACACTTGTTCAGATAACTCGCAATATTTTTCATCAATACACATTTCTCTCGTCAATGCATAACTAATTAATAATTTGATTAAACGAAAATAACAATACAATTCGTTCATTGTTGGGGGATTTTCAATCAATTAGCAATTTAATGATTGGAAAATACATGAATTTATAGCTTGAAACAAATATTTCATTTCATTAACGTGTTTAATACATTTTTCATAGTCATATTCGGAAATGAAAGTATAGCCAATTTGTCTAGCGATTCATAATTTTAATTCAAAATGAATTTTATTTTATCAAATTCGGTGTTAGCAATTAATCATTTAGAAAATTTAAATTAGAATAAAAGAGCGGGAAAGATTGGTCAATATTTGAATATACGTGCGAAAAATGCATATAATCGTTGCTAATTGAAGTTCAGTGAATTTTCATGCAGTTCATGTTATTGAATTAGTATTTTTAAATCCACAATCCATAAGCTTTTAATAAATATCAATACAATAACATACTACAGTTCTTGTATCACAGGATATACAACACCGTGTACATACTCTCTACTACAGAGTACTGAATATGCAGTACATATACTCTTTTCTTTTCCCGAATATCCATGTTTAATTGATTTGCAGAGAAATGCAAAAATAAAGGAAAAACAAAAAACCAAAAAAAAAAAAAAATCTCACTGTGAAACATGTCCGTTCCGTGTTGTTACCAATTTCTAACACAAAATTCCATTGTGAAGAGCCAGTGAATTTCACGAAAAATTCGTGAAAAATGGCATCCGTTTGAAACCGTTACAAATGAAATCGATTAAATGTATAAATCATTTTCTAAATGGCATTCTACATTTTCTGAATCGTTCAAATAGTTCATAATTCAAAAAAAAAGAACTATCATGGACTACATAAATGCTCCCAACGTACGTCATTCATAATAAATGCATTACAACGGTGTATTGAATGTTTGTGACAAAAATTTTGAAAAAATTTTTTTCTCTGTTTAGTTGTTATACACAATTCGTACATTTTGACAAAAAAACAAAAAAAAAAAAAAAAACTGATTGAAACATAGTGCCAGAGATGTGTGTACTCATAAGTTTGTCATGTTTTGCCAATGCACTCGATATGCACAACGAAGTGGAAATAAAAACGATAACAACAAAATTCGAATCGATTCGGACCGACAAATCTCATGAATTCATTATAATTTATTCAAAGTCATGCTGTCGAAAATTGTACATTGTTTATGTGCACACGAAAAATCGGAATTCTCAATTCATTTTTGATATTGTTGTTGTTTTTGTTCAGTTTGTCAATCATGCTTCTTGATGACATTCATCTACATTTCAACAAAACATTATGAACAAAACTGAAGATTTTTCAATGTATACTACCTTTCGTTCAATTACCAGCAAATACTGTTGCAATCAACACAAACACAAAATGCTATTATGAAATTTCGCCGTTTTTTTTCTCCTTCATTGTTAAATCCATATCCACAAAGAGTTCAAGAGAATATGCAAACAATATCCAGCAGATTTCTACAAAAAAAAAAAACAATTTTGCAAACACAAACACAAACACGCATACAGATTTTTACTGGACCATACTGGATTGTTTGTCAAGGACTATGTAAAATGTAACATGATTACCATCATTCATTTGAGCCCGGGTTTCATTTCGGGGAATTTTGCGCTCTTTAAAAATTCATACATTCATCGTCGCAGCGTCAAAGTTGGCAAGTTGAAAACCAACAGTATCATGCGTTACAATGAACGAGCCGGAAAAAAAAGGAACCAAGAGACAAGAGGAGGTTGGAAAAAATGAGAAATTGCAAAAAAAAAAAAACACTTTTTGACCTGTAGTCATCATTATCCCCGCCTTTATATCGATGAATTATGGATACGAATAACGCCAAACACTGATTTATTGCAAAAAAAAAAAAAAAAAATGTTTTCTCATTTTCTATGCAATGCACTCAATAATTTATTATGACACATTTACTGTAATAAGAAAAAAAAATTGATAAGCGACAAAAAAAAAAAAAAAAAAATGGAAAAAATGGTTGCCTGTTGTTGTTAGGCAAGCGAAAAATTCTTTTCACATTCCAAGTTTCACGAACATTCTCATTTCGCACGGTATTTAGTACACTTTTTTTTTCCATCGAACAACGTCTCTCTCATGACGTAAATGTTACCTATTGTATACATCTTTTCTAATGAATATACACATTGCAGAAATTTTCCTATCAATTTACTTAAAATCGGTCATATTTCATTGAAATTTGTTTCGTATTGAAAAATGTATCTGTGAAGATTATAAAAGCGATCAAGTACATTTGCCTTCAACTTATGCTCAAGCATCATTAGGCTTTCTAGCTCACTAATTTGAAATATTTCAGCAATTTCAGAAGAAATAGATAGCAATAAACAATCTTCCTTCCTCTTGTCAATTTTAATTTTATCTTATATCTTAGGAGAAAAAGTTTTAAAATCTTTGCTTTTCTCGATAATGTAAAGCTGCTTACAATAAAAATGATCTAATGAATGACCCAATTTTTCAAAGCAAAATTCTCTAATTTTTATGAAATTTCGCATTAAAATTGTCAATTAAATTTCTTAATTATTTTTCGCTCAATGTTTCATTTCATTTCCCAAACGTAGGAGGAATGTAACTTAAATGTCAATATCCATTTGAGATCATCTTTTGTTAGAGTTGTATTTTAATAGTTCTATTCATATATCAAATCAATTTTCACTATTATAGTAAATATGATAAAATCTATATTTTGCAATTGTTTTAAATGCTTTCTATTTGGTTAAAATAGACTGTGTAGAGCCATTGAATTTTAAGCTTACCATCAATTTCAATGGAAATATTTTCAATCATATGCAATACGAAATTCATCCATATTTGAATGTAATCGAATTGAGTGAATCAATTCAAATACTCGATAAATATATTTCATTGATGATTGACGACACTCAAACGTTAATAAACATAATGGATGGATTTGAATGGCACATCACTCGATCTAATGGTAAATTTCGATGTGATTCGTGCTTGTGCGTATATTTTCCAGTGAAAATATGTATGCCAAACTTGTATACATCGATGATGATGATGATGGTGTATGATGGTGATGATGGTGATTATGATGATGGTTGTGTATTGGAATAATTTATACTAAATGTAAGCTCAACGTGCATGATAACTGATAAGAGCTCGTTAATAGCGATTTTCAAAACACTTGTATTCACATGATGCATTAGTACAGCAAAATATCATATAAATGAAGTTTTAAGCGAGAGTAAAATCAAAGTTGATGCCATCGCAAACTGAATATTGAGAGTACTGTATTACTTAAAGTGATATAGCATACAATATATGGCTGAGTTCCAACACAAGATAAAGAGAGGGATAGAGAGGGATAGAGAGAGAGAGAGAGAGAGAGAGAGAGCGAGAGACAACTCTGAGGGTTGTTGCATGAAACAATCAATGTATCTGACAGTCACATAACCTCTCAATCAAAATAACCACATGCAGATGCAGACGCATGCAAATAAATCTATTTGCTAAACAATCAAAAAAGGCGTCTGCGCCAAGGCAAGAAGAGTGCGACGAACGCAGAGAAGCACAAAAAGAGAGACAAACATCGGAAATATATAGATAGAAGCAGAGAGAGAAAGATAGTGAGATAAAAATAGAGAGATAGAGAGATGAGAGAGAGAGAGAGAGAGAGAGAGAGAGAGAGAGAGAGAGAGAGAGAGATAGAGATAGAGAGAGAGAGAGAGAGAGAGAGAGAGAGAGAGAGAGAGAGAGAGAGAGAAAGAAGATAGAAAGAAAGAAAGAAAGAAAGAAAGAAAGAAAAAGATATAGGCAGCGATGTAAAGAAACAGGCAGAGTAAAGAAAAATGAAAAAAACAAAGAAATTGTCAGTCGTATACGTGCAGTCATCAGCGAAAACCACGTTTAGACAAATACACAAACCGAAATCATGAACATTTATTAATTCAAATCATTGAATTTCAATCTGTAGAATGCTTGAATATTTCAAGTATACTTCAGCATACGTACGTTAGTTGAAGGATCTTTTGGTTTTGACTAGGAAATGATGACGATGTTGATAAAATTGCTATCGTTTGGAAATAAATTTTCGTAAAATAATAATCAAATATTGAGTATTCAATGTGTGACTGTCTGTTTCTCTGTCTACGTATAGGGTTGAGTCAGTGAATGCGTGTGTATGCGTGTGTATGTATGTGAAAATGTGTGATAAACAAAGAATGCATATGTCATTAAATGGGGTTTTCAATTGTATGCCTATCGGAGTGCTGTTATATTTTATCATTTTGAATATGTTTTTATTATTAATTGCTCGATCCTCCATAAATGATGCATACATTCTAACACGAATACGAGTGTGACAAATATGTGCGATGGAATTATTTGGGTTTGTTAAATTACCAAAATTGGTTTCAAACATATACGCACAGATAGAAATTAATGCATGTATTCAAATGAACCTATTACAATTGAAATCACTTTGACAACGTCAAACCATACATTATGTCATGTGAAATCATTTTCATTTATGGGTTTTGTGTGGGAGATTTTCAATTTTCAAACATTTATTACCCATAATAATGTGTTGTATCTTCATGAAGTATACACACATTAAACCTTTTCATAGTTGTATTTGAATAGTGTGATTCATACATATGTGTTATGTTTGTTAGTCTGTCTGATCTTCTGTTTGTATGGCGACTGTTTGTCATCAAGAGATATAAATTTCAATAGAATGATTTGGGGTAATATTCCAGCAAATCTACCTATAAAATGGTTTAATATATGTATAATTTAGCATAACATTTTAGAAGATGACTGTTAAATTCACTCAACCAATCAAATATATTACATTGAAATTGAACAATGAATTTCAAAAGAAAAACCATCTTAAAATGTTAGAAATATTGATGACTTCATGCATTTGTGGAAATTTTTGGTTCAAAATGAGATTCAAAATGAGAATGAAAATATCAATAACAGAAAGTGAGAATATATGTGAATTATATGAGGTTTTATTTTTTTATTATCACTTTGCACTCGTTCAATGTACACGTATATGTTCGTGTCTATATTTCAGGCAAATATCATTAATTTATTGAATAGATGGCAATTAAATTTTAATGATGAATCATCTTCATTCAATAAAATACATTTTGGCGCTTTGTTCGTATTTGACAGCGCAATATAGCAATCTATCAAAGCTTTTGAAGCAGTTTTTGATAATATAAACGAACAGCCCCATGAATGTTAGCAATACTGTTCGCATAAAATTGGTGATTTATGCTCGAAAAAAAAAAAAAAAAAAAAAAATTATTATATCTATGGTTTTACACAAACCATACTATTTGTTCAAGGATATCCACAACCAATTTTATATTATCATTATATGCGTGCGTACGTGCGTGCGAAATATTGTTTAAATATGAAAATCAGTATTTTGTTTTGTGTGGAAACCGTGATTCTATCCAATGGTGCCATATTATTTTCTGATTGACATGTTTCATTTTGCTTTCGTAGAAATTCATTATCTACGTTATATCGAACAATAACAAAAAAAAGAAAACTTTTACGAAGCTGGCAACAGAATGAATTTTATTCAATGGAAACAGTTGCGTCTATACAACCTATAATTATTGAAATTTACACATTACCATTCGAATAATAAATTTTGGATTAAATTTCATACAAAACAAACACCCACTTGAACTTACGTAATGCTTTATTTGTGCTAGAATCGCACGTATTATACAGAATATTATATTTACCCTTGAATAAAACATCAAAAATGTAGAAAAATATCGTTAATATGGTTGCTTTTATATAAATGTAGAAAATCAATTTCAAATACTAACTAAATTCATCAATTCGAATGTTTACCCAAATTAAGAAAAGAAAAACTTAAACAAAATTCTGCTTTTCTCGACAAATTTTATTTTTATTTCATCTATTAAATATTCTTTTACAAAATTAATAGTAGATTAATTGTCCGTTGGATGTTCAATTGAAAAGTATTTTTATTTTGAATGTTGCATCATTTGATGCTCTCTGGTTGATGTATATTAACGGCAACCTCCAGCACAATTGCAGCCAAACATGTCACAAGGTCCACGACCACAGTATGGTGTTCCTTTAGTACCGTCATTACAAGCACCAAACATACCATTTGGATGACAGCATTCGGCACTCGTTTGATTTACCACAAACACCAACATTAAAGTCACCAACAATACAGCGATTAACAATTTATTTGCCATCTTTGCGATTTGATTTGATTTTCTAATGAATTCGACACTGTCGACTGAAATTCAAATAGTTGAATGATTTTTGCTTTTGAATGCTGTTGCATTTATACCAAATAATTTTCTGCAAGACGACGTGGGATGTGGACATCATCGTTTGGAATTTCCATGTTCCCATCAAAGGACCGCATGAAATTGCAACACATCTCATTTGAAGTGCAATCGAATGCGGGGAAAATCCACAAGTTCATAGGAAGGACTGTTTCTAAATTGAATAATAATCCAATGGGATTTCCATTTCAGGATTAAAAACGAATTTCCCTAAAAGTAAGTAATTAAAAATATCAAGTGAAATATAACATTCGATTATAAATCCTATTATGATTGAAAGACAGATAATATATGCAGTAGTTTATGAAAATACTCTTTTGAGTTTATTTTTATTAATTAAGTATTTGCTGAATAGTTTCGTGTTATCATCGTAAGCAATGAAGTGTTCGTTGTGTTATTTCATTATCATGACATTCTTATCAAATAAATGTGTAATGTTCCTTTTTTAATCGGTTTGGTTTGAATGCATAACAACAATAAAAGTAATTGTAATAAAATTAACTATCGCATGCACAATACAGGGATGGAACTAAAAACTGATGAAATAATGAAACAAAACTCACTAATACTTTGAACAGAAATAAAAGTAGAAACTCTTCTGATTATTTGGAATTATAATATTTTATTCTTGATTATAATCAAAAACTCATTGACAGAAGATTTCGGGACTAAGATACGATTTGCTTGGCTTCTTCACGAAATCAAGATAATCGTTCAAATATATGTCATCACCCCAATTGTTAATGAAATAACACAACATGTCATGGGTAAGGTAAGTTAATGCCTCTTCTTCTTCTGCCGATGTTGGAGGATTTAAGTATGGATCCAAACATAATGCCATATCATATACGCTCTTATATATATGTGGAATATCTTTTAGATATTGCATTGCTTGAAAAAGTTTATCAATGAGAATTTTATTTGCATTGGGCAGTTCATTCATCATATCAAGCAGATACTCTGGTTTGACATCAAAATTTTCATCTATATTAAAAAATAGAAAACTTAAAAATAGAAAAAAGAAAACATTTTTGCATTTTAAATAACTTACATGGAAGGATTCTATACATTGTGGCGACGTCACGAGGTATTATTGGTTCTTTAAATCCTTTCATAAACCTCTGAATTATCTCAATTATATGATATCTATCTTTTATTCTTGAAAATTCATCAAATCCATTTTCAACCATTTTTTGTAATTCATCAACATCAACATCGATTAATTTACTTTTTGATTTTTTTGGTTCAACTGGGAAATTTGCTTTGAGGGATGCCAACGATTTTTCCAAAAAGTTCTGTATTGGCTTCGAGTCTAAACAACTGGCCACATTGGGACTATCAAAACTTTAGACGAGAAACAATTAATAAATAAGCAAAAACACACGCCAGTGTGACGCCACCAAAAAAGTAAGAAATTAAAAATGTTTACATTTTACATGTGACTTTAGCTCCTGGAAATTTAATGATATAAAATTCCTCATTTCGATATCCAATAATATCGCCAAAATTCTCACTCATATGTTTATAAAAGGGATATTTCTGGTTTTTAAACCAAAATGATCAAAAATTTAATGAAATGCTTAAAGATGTTTTACAAAACGTTAATCGACTCACAGTTCCAGTGTTATATTTAATTGATTTTTGTAGTCCCCGTATAAACATTCTGTTTATAAAAGAGCATTTTTCATATGGAGTTAGCCAACTTTCCAAGTACGATGAAAAAACATTGCGTTTCGCATTGCCTCTAACCATGGTTAAACTCGCCCTTCTAAGGAATTTACACAGTTTTACGATGAACTTTTTTGTTTTCTCACTAAGTTTATTTAAAGCTTTTAATCCAGCTTCAGCCCTCCCTGGTTTCATCTCTAAAATATATTTTCGATGATTTTTTTTTTTATTATTCATATGTAAATATGTCACTTTTTCGAAATATTTACAAACATACCAATATTTCTCAATGCACCGGTGAAGCTATCTGGTAAAACTGGTTTTTGTAAACATTTGAAGACATTTTGAAAAGCATGCCAAACTTCATGTTTGTCTGAAGAATTAAAATTATAATTTCCTACATTGATTTGGCCACATAGTTTTTTAACTTTGGCTTCATTTGGATTAATTTTGGCAAAATCAGGTTGATTTATTACATTGATTAACATGAAATCCGTAAT
This sequence comes from Resseliella maxima, assembly GCA_029041755.1. Classification (NCBI taxonomy): domain Eukaryota; kingdom Metazoa; phylum Arthropoda; class Insecta; order Diptera; family Cecidomyiidae; genus Resseliella; species Resseliella maxima. Next base: position 796,903 of record JAQOWM010000011.1, on the reverse strand, counting down.
GGAATCCCAGAATTTTTGAAAACTCTTATCATCAAATAATTCATCAATGTTTTTAGCACCAATTCTACATTTGATGATGTTGAACAAAGAAAAATTATAAAATTGATGTTAAAATAAAGTTTCGTTTTAAAGATTTATTAAAAAAAATGAGAAAAATCGTTTTGAATAAAATTAAAATAAATTACATTATTGTTGCCGATGATGAGTGCCCCTGAAATGTAGAAGATTCCATAAAAGTCTATTTAAACAAGACTATTTAAAAAGACGTTATATTTACCACAAGTGCAGCTAGTATAAGAGAGATGAGCAACATATTGACTTTCAAATTTTAATGATAAACTTATAAAACGCACTTGAGTTTTTATATGTTACTAAGCTGAAATATTACTCAGATAATTAAAATAATTATAAATATTTGAACGTAATAATTTGTAGTTATTTAGCACAACTCAATTTATACGCTGACTAACATAAAGGTAACATATTGGTCGTTGAAAAAGTACGTCATATTTTATTTGTCGTGAACAAACACGTGTTGTCAAAGTATTCAAAGTTTTCTCGTCGATATTAATAGCTATTTTGTAGGAACTTTTTTTTTGATGAATTCTGAAATCGTTTGAATATTGATCAGGAAATATTCAGCGAAAATATTATATTAGAAGACGAAACCCGCAAAAAACGACAGTCAAACACATATGTTCACACACATGTAGATTTGGATTCGTTTGTTTTTTAAATGTTGCGCTGAGTGCGTACATCCATAGATATTTAAAAACAAAATGTCCTACATCCGTAATATGAACTTTTCCGCACTAAAAATCCAACTCATAAAATTTTTTCAATTTCTGTTACGAATTTATTACATTTTATCTTATATTTATACTTTTTCGAAAAAAATATGAGTTTCCTTTGGTGAAAACCCCAAAAAATCCCTATTTTGGGTATTTTTCATACAAAAGTCATCCTTAACACTGGATACCACACACTCACATTACGACGCTCTAAAAACTGGGTTTTCGTGTTCTCCTAGGTTCAAAACGCAGAGAAAAGATACGTTTGGGTGTCCTTCATTTTTTGACCAATTACAATATTTTTACGCACAACATATTGTTATATTCCTATAAACAGAATTAATGAAAAAAATTAATGCAACTACATTCTACTATTTTAAAACATTTCAAAACAAACTGTGAAAAAGATTAACTATTTTTGATTTCAAATATTTCTATCAAATATTAGATTTCTGTAAACGGAAGGCGAACATTATATGATGAAATAAGATTTACAATCAACAAGGGCCAAATACATTACACGTGTAAACTTGAATCATGTGCTTTAGCAAATCTATTCGCAATTATAATTTCAGGCGTTTCTAGTACATTTTTCAAACGTATTTTTAATCATTACTGTCGAATGAAAACTTTCCATTGTCTACGAAACTGATGCATTTGAGTGCTTTTAGTTCATCCTCTGGTGCCGCTTGGAAACAAATTCGTTTGAAATCTTCGGAAATATTTACGATAAATATCGCTGGAAAATTTCTTTATCGCAAAAATAACTAAAACATTTAATAAAAATTAAATAATTTTAGTATGAACATGTTCTTATATTGTGTACATTATAGTAGAGTAAATACAACCAAAATTATTATATAACAAATAATAATATAACAAATATACTAGGGGCTTTTATCTATGCGAAACATTCGTATTTATTTGCGAATTCATTGCGAATGCATACATACATTTTATATGGGAGAATTGCGAATGAGTGAATCGTTGACAAATCTCATACAGTCGCAAAATGAATGCCAATAGTGTCATGGTCATATTTGCATTCATGAGATATTTGTAATTTATTATGAACATTGGAATGCTGACAGCATTTGGATAAAATATGATCATTTTTCTATTTCCAAAATTAGAGTTTGAAATGGAATTCATTATTATTATTTCAAATTTGAAGAAAAAGCATTTTCACTAATCTTAAGTAATTTGTTTCATTTAAATAGCTTTTATGAGATTCGCAAGATCTCCGCTACTGCGATTTGTAATTATTTGTTCCATTGAAAAGAAGTTTTCTTTAGCATTGATTTATTGACTATATAAGAGTATGGATTATTTGCATCAATCAAATTCAGGTAAAACATTAGAACGAAGATATGAATATTCATTCCAAATGTTGTTTCATTTTTAACAATTTAATTTACTTCAGCATTAATACGAGTACTTGTACTATGTTTCGTTATACGCTGTTTGTTTCTCTCTTTATTTCATTTTATTTTATTTTCATATTGATGATATTGCATTCAAACCAAACCGATTAAAAAAGGAACATTACACATTTATTTAATAAGAATGTCATGATAATGAAATAACACAACGAACACTTCATTGCTTACGATGATAACACGAAACTATTCAGCAAATACTTAATTAATAAAAATAAACTCAAAAGAGTATTTTCATAAACTACTGCATATATTATCTGTCTTTCAATCATAATAGGATTTATAATCGAATGTTATATTTCACTTGATATTTTTAATTACTTACTTTTAGGGAAATTCGTTTTTAATCCTGAAATGGAAATCCCATTGGATTATTATTCAATTTTGAAACAGTCCTTTCTATGAACTTGTGGATTTTCCCCGCATTTGATTGCACTTCAAATCAGATATGTTGCAATTTCATGTGGTCCTTTGATGGGAACATGGAAATTCCAAACGATGATGTCCACATCCCACGTCATCTTGCAGAAAATTATTTGGTATAAATGCAACAGCATTCAAAAGCGAAACTCATTCAACTATTTGAATTTCAGTCGACAGTGTCGAATTCATTAGAAAATCAAATCAAATCGCAAAGATGGCAAATAAATTGTTAATCGCTGTATTGTTGGTGACTTTAATGTTGGTGTTTGTGGTAAATCAAACGAGTGCCGAATGCTGTCATCCAAATGGTATGTTCGGTGCTTGTAATGACGGTACTAAAGGAACACCATACTGTGGTCGTGGACCTTGTGACATGTTTGGCTGCAATTGTGCTGGAGGTTGCCGTTAATATACATCAACCAGAGAGCATCAAATGATGCAACATTCAAAATAAAAATACTTTTCAATTGAACATCCAACGGACAATTAATCTACTATTAATTTTGTAAAAGAATATTTAATAGATGAAATAAAAATAAAATTTGTCGAGAAAAGCAGAATTTTGTTTAAGTTTTTCTTTTCTTAATTTGGGTAAACATTCGAATTGATGAATTTAGTCATTTTAAATGATTTTCATGATATTAATTATGATTCAATAATTTTCCAAAAATTATTTACAAACGAAATTCGAATTCAGTAATAAGATACAACGAAATTTCAAACGTTAAAATTAACTATCGCATGCACAATACAGGGATGGAAATAAAAACTGATGAAATAATACAACAAAATTCACTCATAATAATTTGAATAAAAATAAAAGTAGAAATTCTTCTGGTTATTTGGAATTATGATATTTTATTCTTGATTGTAATCAAAAACTCATTGACAGAAGATTTCGGGACTAAGATACGATTTGCTTGGCTTCTTCACAATATCAAGATAATCGTTCAAATATATGGCATTACCCCAATTTTTGATGAAATAACACAACATGTCATGGGTAAGGTAAGTTAATGCCTCTTCGTCCTCTGCCGATGTTGGAGGATTTAAGTATGGATCCAAACTTAATGCTAAATCATATACGCTCATATATATATGTTGAATATCTTTTATATATGTCATTGCTTGAAAAAGTTTGTCGATGAGAATTTTATTTGCATTGGGCAGTTCATTCATCATATCAAGCAGATAGTTTGGTTTGACATCAAACTCTTCATCTATATTAAGAAATAGAAAACTTAAAAATAGAAAATAGAACAATTTTTTGCATTTTAAATAACTTACATGGAAGGATTCTATATATTATGGCCACGTCACGAGGTATTATTGGCTCTTTAAATCCTTTCATAAATCTCTGAATTATCTCAATTATATGATATCTTTCTTTTATTCTTGAAAATTCATCAAATCCATTTTCAACCATTTTTTGTAATTCATCAACATCAACATCGATTAATTTACTTTTTGATTTTTTTGGTTCAACCGGGAAATTTGCTTTGACGAATGCCAACGATTTTTCTAAAAAGTTCTGTATTGGCTTTGAGTCTAAGCAACTGGCCACATTGGGACTATCAAAACTTTAGACGAAAATAAATTAATTAATAAGCAAAAAAGCAAGAAATTAAAAATGTTTACATTTTACATGTGACATTAGCTCCTGGAAATTTAATGATATAAAATTCCTTATTTCGATATCCAATAATATCGCCAAAATCCTCACTCATATGTTCATAAAAGGGATATTTCTGATTTTTAAACCAAAATGATTAAAAATTTAATGAAATGCTTAAAGATGTTTTACAAAACGTTAATTGACTCACAGTTCCAGTGTCATATTTAATTGATTTTTGTGGCCCCATAAAAATTTTCTTTATAAAAGAACATTTTTCATATGGAGTTAACCAACTTTCCAAGTATGATGAAAAAACATTGCAATTCGTATTGTCTTTAACCATGGTTGAACTCGCCCTTCTAAGGAATTTACACAGTTTTACGATGAACTTTTTTGTTTTCTCACTAAGTCCACTTAAAGATTTTAACCCAGCTTCAACCATTCCTGGTTTCATCTCTAAAATATATTTCCGATTAATTTTATCTATTTTTATACGAAAATATTATTTACAAACATACCAATTTTTTTCAATGCACCGATGATGTTATCTGGTACAACTGGACTTTGTAAACATTTGAAGAAACTTTGAAAAGCATACCAAACGTCGTGTCTGTCTGATGAATTAAAATTATAATTTCCTACATTGATTTGGTCACATAGTTGTTTAACTTCGGTTTCATTTGGATTAATTTGGGCAAAATCAGGTTGATTTATTACATTGATTAACATGAAATCCGTAATGGAATCCCAGAATTTTTGAAAACTCGTATTATCGAATAATTCATCAATGTTTTTAGCACCAATTCTACATTTGATGATGTTGAACAACGGAAAATTTTAAAATTATTAAAAAAAAGAGAAAAATCGTTTTAAATAAAGTTAAAATAAATTACATTATTGTTGCCGATGATGAGTGCCCCTGAAATGTAGAAGATTTCATAAAAGTCTATTTAAGCAAGACTATTTAAAAAGATGTTATATTTACCACAAGTACAGCTAGTATAAGAGAGATGAGCAGCATATTGACTTTCAAAGTCCAATGATAGACTTATAGAACGCTCTTTAGATTTTATATGTTACTAAGCTGAAATATTACTCAGATAATTGAAGTAATTATAATTATTTCAACGTATTAATGTGTTTAGCACAACTCGTTGAAAAAATACGTCATATCCCATTTGTCGTCAAAGTATTCAAAGTTTTCTTGTCGATATTAATAGCTATTTTGTAGGAAATTTTTTTTGATGAATTCTGAAATTGTTTGAATAATGATCAGGAAATATTCAGCGAAAATATAATAGTAAAATTGTTTAAAACATTTTATTTTATATTATTATAATTGGGACATTTTTAATAATTATAACTCTTTTTTAATAATATGCTTTGCGTCTAATTCTTTTTCTTCAATTTTGGCCGACAAAAAATTGTCTTATTTTTGACGAAGAACCCATTTTCAAGTCCAAAAATTAAAATTTCTTTTCGGACACAGTCGTTTACTGTTGATTCCTTCTTTATTAAATGAAAAAATGGCTTAATAACAAAGCAATAAACGAATAATCAATCATCTTTAGAATGAAAATTTTGATACGATTATTTAAAATGGGTACGCAAGACGAAACCCGTGAAAAAACGACATTCAAACACATATGTTCACACACATGTAGATTTGGATTCGTTGGTATTTTAAATTTTGCTCAGAGTGCGTACATCCATAGATATTGTATTTAAAAACAAGTTGTCTTAGATCCACAAAAGCAATTCTTGTGTGAGTTGAATTTTCTATGCTTTTAAGCCAAAATCCTTTCGTAAAATGCGCCAAGTTGTTGCATACGAGCAAGTTGTTGAGCATACGCCAAGCTGTTGAGCATAAGCCGAATAGTGTGTTCGGTAGGTCGATTATGTCGACCATAAGTTGGTCTAAACGCACGAAACACATTTCTCACAGAACGCTAAATTTCGTAATACAGCTGAACAATTTGTAGATGCTGTTCTGGTGTAAGTCTTTCCATTGTGGAAATGGCAAACAATACACACAAAAAATACATGCATACTTCAGCTATACAAACTGTGTAGCAAATCAATGTGTATGTAAAATTAGTATGGACTACACACAAATGCTACACATAATACATACACGTCTGTATGTACAAAGTGTAGCGTTTGTGTGTAGTCCATACTAATTTTACATACACATTGATTTGCTACACAGTTTGTATAGCTGAAGTATGCATGTATTTTTTGTGTGTACTGAGTAAAATGATAATAATAGTTTGACAGAATTCACGGGTGATCTGAAGAAAAATCCCTATTGAAAAAATTACCTCTAAATGAATCACCAATGATCAATTTATAAGAAGGAAAACATGTGTGCATCGAATTATCCAGAATGTTCATACAACACGATTGGCATCTGCGGATACTTTTCTTAATTAATGCAATTATCATTATCTTGAAAGGATATTGCTTTAATAAAAACCAGAATATCATCTTTATCATAAAAATTATCAAAATTTTACTCATTTTTTTAAATGAAAGTCCCTTCTTGAAGTGTTATTTATTATTATTCTTCTTTTTTTTAATGCTTACGATGATAACACGAAACTAATCGGCAAATACTTAAACAATAACAATAAACTCAAAAGAGGATTTTCATAAACTACTGCATATATTATCTGCTTTTTATTATTCATCAAATTTCCAAAAATTATTTACAAACGAAATTCGACAACAACAACAAACGAAAGTCGAATTCAGTAATAAGATACAATGAAATTTCAAACGTTAAAATTAACTATCGCATGCACAATACAGGGATGGAAATAAAAACTGATGAAATAATGACACAAAATTCACTAATACTTTGAACAGAAATAAAAGTAGAAACTCTGGTTATTTGAAACCGTGATGATTTATTCTTGATTATAATCAAAAACTCATTGACAGAAAATTTCCGGACTAAGATGCAATTTACTCGGCTTCTTCACGAAATCAAGATAATCGTTCATATATATATCATTACCCCAATTTTTGATGAAATAACACAACATGTCATGGGTAAGGTAACTTAATAGCTCTTCTTCCTCTGCCGATGTTGGAGGATTTAAGTGTGGATCCAAACTTAATGCTAAATCATATACGCTGATAATTCTATGTGGAATATCTATTAGATATGTCATTGCTTGAAAAAGTTTATCAATGAGAATTTTATTTGCATTGGGCAGTTCATTCATCATATCAAGCAGATACTCTGGTTTGACATCAAAATCTTCTACTATATTAAGAAATAGAAAACTTAAAAATAGAAAATAGAAAACATTTTTGCATTTTAAATAACTTACATGGAAGGATTCTATACATTGTGGCGACGTCACGAGGTATTATTGGTTCTTTAAATCCTTTCATAAATCTCTGAATTATCTCGATTATACGATACCTTTGTTCTATTCTTGAAAATTCATCAAATCCATTTTCAACCATTTTTTGCAATTCATCAACATCAACATCGATTAATTTGCTTTTTGATTTCTTTGGTTCAACTGGGAAATTTGCTTTGAGGGATGCCAACGATTTTTCCAAAAAGTTCTGTATCGGCTTCGAGTCTAAGCAACTGGCCACATTGGGACTATCAAAACTTTAGACGAAAATAAATTAATTAATAAGCAAAAACACACGCCACCAAAAAAGTAAGAAATTAAAAATATTTACATTTTACATGTGACTTTAGCTCCTGGAAATTTAATGATATAAAATTCCTCATTTCGATATCCAATAATATCGCCAAAATGCTCACTCATATGTTCATAAAAGGGATATTTCTGGTTTTTAAACCAAAATGATCAAAAATTTAATGAAATGCTTAAAGATGTTTTACAAAACGTTAATCGACTCACACTTCCAGTGTCATATTTAATTGGTTTTTGTAGTCCCCGTATAATCATTCTCTTTATAAAAGAGCATTTTTCATATGGAGTTAGCCATCTTTCCAAGTATGATGAAAAAACATTGCGTTTCGCATTGCCTTTAACCATGGTTAAACTCGCCCTTCTAAGGAATTTACACAGTTTTACTATGAACTTTTTTGTTTTCTCACTAAGTTTATTTAAAGCTTTTAATCCAGCTTCAGCCCTCCCTGGTTTCATCTCTAAAATATATTTTCGATGATTTTTTTTTTATTATTCATATATAAATATCTCACTTTTTTGAAATATTTACAAACATACCAATGTTTTTCAATGCACCGGTGATGTTATCTGGTACAACTGGTTTTTGTAAACATTTGAAGACATTTTGAAAAGCATGCCAAACTTCATGTTTGTCTGAAGAATTGAAATTATAATTTCCTACATTGATTTGGCCACATAGTTTTTTAACTTTGGCTTCATTTGGATTAATTTTGGCAAAATCAGGTTGATTTATTACATTGATTAACATGAAATCCGTAATGGAATCCCAGAATTTTTGAAAACTCTTATCATCAAATAATTCATCAATGCCTTTAGCACCAATTCTACATTTGATGATGTTGAACAAAGGAAAATTATAAAATTGATGTTAAAATAAAGTTTCGTTTTAAAGATTTACTAAAAAAAATGAGAAAAATCGTTTTAAATAAAGTTAAAATAAATTACATTATTGTTGCCGATGATGAGTGCCCCTGAAATGTAGAAGATTCCATAAAAGTCTATTTAAACAAGACTATTTAAAAAGACGTTATATTTACCACAAGTGCAGCTAGTATAAGAGAGATGAGCAACATATTGACTTTCAAATTTTAATGATAAACTTATAAAACGCACTTGAGTTTTTATATGTTACTAAGCTGAAATATTACTCAGATAATAAAAATAATTATAAATATTTGAACGTAATAATTTGTAGTTATTTAGCACAACTCAATTTATACGTTGACTAACATAAAGGTAACATATTAGATCGTTGAAAAAGTCGTTGAAAAAGTACGTCGCATCTCCCAATTATCTTGAAAAGACACGTGTCGTCAAAGTATTCAAAACTTTCTCGTCGATATTAATAGCTTTTTATAGGAAATGTTTTGTGATAAATTTTGAAATCGTTTGACTAATGATCACGAAAATATTTTTATTCTACTTGGATCTCTACATTCAGCGAAAATATAATAGTAAAATTGTTTAAAACATTCGATTTTATATTTTTATAATTGGGACATTTTTAATAATTATAACTCTTTTTGAATAATATGCTTCTGCGTCTAATTCTTTTTCTTCAATTGTGGCCGACAAAAAATTGTCTTCTTTTTGACGAAGAACCCATTTCCGAGTCCAAAAATTGAAATTTCTTTTCGGACACAGTCGTTTACTTGTGATCCCTTCTTTATTAAATGAAAAAATGGCTTAATAACAAAGCAATAAACGAATAATAAATCATCTTCAGAATGAAAATGATTGATACGAATATTTAAAATGGGAACGCAAGACGAAACCCGCAAAAAACGACATTCAAACACACATGTTCACACACATGTAAATTTGGATTCGTTTGTTTTTTAAATTTTGCGCAGAGTGCGTACATCCATAGATATTTAAAAATATTCCTATGAATGGAATTGTTGAAAAAAATTAATCGAATTACTTTCTAATATTTTTAAACATTTCATTTTTTACAAACTCGTGACCAATTATAGAATAGTTTAACCATTTTTGATTTGAAATATTTCTATCAAATATTGGATACGTGTTAAGGTGAATATTATTTGATTAAATAAATTTAGAGTTAACAAGGGCCAAAGAATTTACACGTGTAAAGTTTACACTGTAAACTTAAATCATGTGCTTTAGCAAACCTATAGGCAATTATAAATTCAGGCGTTTTTAGTAAATTTTTCAAACGTATTTTCAAACATTTCGCATCATGAACCTAGGTATTCCACTGTCGAGAAAAACTTGATATACAAAAAAAAAAAACAACAACAAAATCTAACATTGACATTAAATTGTGATATTTTATTGATCATTTTCATACATTCAAAAGAATAGAAACTAGTCTAAAAATCTATGATTCCATGTTTAAGAAGCTCTTCATATGTATCTGAATTATGTTTAAGCAATGAATTATGTTTCAAATACGTGAAATCAAGATAACCGTCCAAGTATATTTCGTGGCCCCATTTATTAATGAAATAACCCAACATATCATGTTCAAGGTATTCATTTTGAGCTTCTTCTTCTTTCGATATTGGAGGACATAAGCAAGGATCCAAATCAATCGACAAACTTAATACACTTATAATATTACTTTGTGGTCCATCAATAAATTCCTTCAATGATCGAAATAATTTATCAATCAAAATTTTATTGGCATTGGGCATTTCATTCATCACATCGAGTAAACCATTCGGATTGGTTGCGTATTCTATATCTATAATATCAAATGTGTTGAGAATTAAAAAAAAATAAATAAATCCATTTGAAATATAAACGACTTACATGTCATGAATCTCATTTTTGTAGCAATATAATGTGGTATTATTGGCTCCTTAAATCCTCTCAAAAACTTGTGAAATAAATCAAGTACAAGAGACCTATCTCTTATTTTTGAAAAATTATCAAATCCTTTTTCAACCATTTTTTGTAATTCGTTTATATCTGGATCAAATGTTCGCCTTCTATGTTTTTTTGGTGTCATCGTATCAACGTAATTCGTTCTGATCGATTTCAATGATTTTTCCAAAAAGTTGCTTATTAGCTTCGAATCCAAGCAACTTGCAACATTTGGACTATCAAAGCTTTAAATGAAAAAAAAAAAATCATTTAACCCAATTTCAATAAACCACGAAAACAAATGATTTCAAACAATTACATTTTACATGTGACTTTAGCTCCTGGAAATTTAATAACATAAAATTCCCCTTTTCGATATCCAATTATTTCACCAAAATTCTCACACAAATGCTGGTAAATTGGATACTTCTGATTTGAAATGACAAAACAAAAAAAAAAAAAAAAAAATCAAAAATGTAATGAGTTGAATAAAAATAGTGCATTCTAAGACATTTAATTAGACTCACAGTTCCAGTGTCATAATTAATTGGTTTTTGTGGTCCCCGTATAAACATTTTCTTTATGAATGGACATTTTTCATATGGAGACAACCAACTTTCCAAGTATGATGTAAAAACATTGCATTTGGCATGGTTTTTAACAATGGTTAAACTCGCTCTTCTAAGGAATTTACACAGTTTTACGATGAACTTTTTTGTTTTCTCACTAAGTCGACTTAAAGCTTTTAATCCAGCTTCAGCCTTTCCTGGTTTCATCTCTAAAATATATTTTCGATTAATTTTATCTATTATTTATACGAAAATATGTCACTTTTTTAGAATATTCACAACACATACCAATTTTTCTCAATGCACCGGCGATATTATCTGGTACGATTGGACTTTGTAAACATTTGAAGAAATGTTGAAAAACATACCAAACTTCATGTCTGTCTGAAGAATTAAAACTATATTTTCCTCTATTGATTTGATCTTCTAATCGTTTGACTATGCCTTCATTTGGATTAACTTTGGCAAAATCAGGATCAGTTGTTACATGTTGTAACATGAAATCAGTGATGGATACCCAGAATTTTTGAAAATTCTTATCATCCCATAATGTATCTATGTTGTTTGCACCAATTCTACATACAAATTAAATTAGGAAAAAAAGTTAAAATTTATTGAAACAATGAATATGTTTTCAATATTTTTCAAATAAAATGAACATTTTGGTAAAATATTAAATTACATTCTTGTTGCCGCTGATGAGTGGCCCTGAAAAGAAAAAAAAAAAATGCAGTGAAAATTGTCTGAAAGTGTATGAATTTTTTATTTAAATATTCAAAATGATGTAAATTTTACCAAAATTGCAGCTAGTATCAGAGAGATGAACCACATTTTGTTTTTCATTTTCTAATAATATCTAGATGGGGACGTCATTGAGTTTTTATTTGGTATTGAACAGACAATTTTTTTTTTTTTTTTTTTTTTTTTGCGACATTTAATAATGAGCTCATACAGCTAATAATACAAATTATAGTCTAATCATAAATATTTCGTTGTTGCCGTCTTAAATTCATCTGTGTTTATTTAGTACATCTTAATGTGAAAAACTACGTTATCAAATACGATTCTTTTTTTGTCATTTAGAGTAAAAAAAGAAAAGAAATACGTATCGTTGAATTAATCATCATTTATTGTGGTTTTGAAGAGATGTTATTTAGGATATTTTGCATGTGATCAAGACGTGCTGATGAAGTAAAATTTATTTTATGAAAAACATTATTCAGAATAATAAACAAATTTTATTATAATTTCAAAAGCCTGTTGTTCAAAAGCCTGTGAAAATTTAATAAATATTATACTGTCTGGCCCTGACTTTTTCACTTGTTTTTTCATCAATAATTAGAAATTTTTTAACTATTTATAACATGTCGTAAAATTGCGTAAAATGGCAATTTACAATGAATAAAACACAAATTCAATGACAACAGAGGATATTTAAAAGTTTAGTTTGAATATAAGAAAGAAATGAAAATACTCGGAGAACGATAGAATGACAAATGAAATGATTGTCCATGTAACCAAAAATCAATAAGAGCAGAAATTGCCAAAATGAGTGTTCCGAACAAAATAGCGAATTTTTTGACAAATGCATGTTTTGTCATAAAGTGCGCTAGTTCTTTGAAGCAATTTGTATTATCGGAAATTGGCTGTCATACATTGTCCAATCGTCAATTTTTTTTTCTTTTTCGATTAAAAATCGTCAATTTCTTCTTTTTTTACATTGTAAAAAATTACAAAATTGCACTGAATAGTTGTCAATATTCAGTGCAATTTTGTAATTTTTTTCTATACACTTTAGTACAACATTATGAGTCAATAAGCATTCATTAAAAACATTCATTGTAAAAATATATGGGAGCATTTAGCGAACATTCTAACACAATTGTTTGGAATTGTATTGATGATACAATCAGTGTTGTTGATTTTTTTTCTTTTTCTTTTTTCTTCTTCTTTTTTCGTTCACATTTACACGAGAAGTTTGTTTGGTATGCTTTTACTTTATCATGAAAAGCCATTATTACCTCGTAAATATGTTCACGCTATTCGATAAACTCCATTATTTAGCTTATAGTCATGACTTTGTCATTCTTGCATAAAACAATGAACAAAGTTACAACTCATTATTTTCAACTTGATTGCAGGCAAAAAAAAAAAAAAGAAGAAGAAACAAGAAGCGAAAGAAAAAAAAAACTGAAAGAAAAACAAATCTGCGTCCGTCACGACAACTTTCTATTTTATTGTATATAGTTTTTGGTGCGATGAAAGGCAATGAAATCCGACAGAAGTGGTTGATAGAAAAAGAGTGTGAGCCACAATGTGTGTCATTGGGTGCTTCGTGAGCAATTTTCAATTTCGCATAAATGTGAGAATAGTTCAACAATGTTAAACGGGCTTTTGTCACGCCAACATCGAAAAAAAAGCGACGTAATTTTAAACTTATAGTTGATTTTTTTTTTTTTTTTTTTTTTTTTTTTGTATTCTATATTCTCTTGCATGAATAATATACTTGAAAATTGACTAGAGAATACAATTAAGGGTTTTTTGTGTGGAATGAATTAAGTAAATCTTGATCAACAAAAGGTTAAATGCCCCAAGAGTGTTAAACTTTTGCTTTTGATATTAAATCAATCTAATAGAATGTTCAGTAGTAGAAACTTGTTTAACATTTGCAAAATGAACGAAAATGATTGAGTCGAACAATTTTGTTTAGAAATTTGCTAATAGCAAGCATGACGAAAAGTGTTTGAAATAGCTTTTTTCGAGCTGCTTTCAATATTAACATAGAGAAAAAAAAAAAAAAAAAAAATCAAAACTAACTAGTTACATGAGTGTCGATTTCGATAGAGTTGATGATGGAAGGAAGTAGGCATAAATGTTCGTTTATTTCTCATGAACTGACATAACATTAAGGAAAGCAACACTTTACAATTATTCTGTACATTTCATTGAGAGAGTTCATTTTCCTTTATACATTTTAAAATCCCATCAGAGATTGTACACATTATGCACTGGCTTATGTATTCAAATCCGGTTTTCGAGACAACAATAGTTGGATATGTGTTTGCATGGTACTTTATAACCAAATGGAATTGTGCAATGGGTTTATATTGAAATAAGGCACATTTTGAATTTGAACATTGAGTAAAGATGCCAACAAATACAAAACCAAATATGTCACCAAGCATTTCATTAAATTTTATTTCCTTTGCATATGTCGCATCGCCACATGAACATATAAAGATAGAGAGAGACAGAGAAAGATCCAGAGAATGAGAGAGAGAGAGAGAGAGAGAGAGAGAGAGAGAGAGAGAGAGAGAGAGAGAGAGAGAGAGAGAGCGAGAAAGAGCGAGAAAGAGCGAGAAAGAGAGAGAAAGAGCGAGAAAGAGAGATAAAGAGAGAAAGAGAGAAAGAGAGAGAGAGAGAGAGAAGGAGAAGGAGAAAGAGAGAGAAAGAGAAGGAGAAGGAGAAAGAGAGAGAAAGAGAAGGAGAAGGAGAAAGAGAGAAAAAGAGAGAGTTCGGGGTTAGAGGGTGGTAAAGATAGCGGAAAAGAAAAGGCAAGCGACATTTTCGATAGCTAATTTCGAATGAGAAAAAAAAAAACGAGTAAGAAATACATAAATAAATGTGATGGTGTCTCTCCAGGGCCTTTCTGTGCAGCATTTTATTACCATACAATGGTATTTTCTCGCGGTTCTTTAGTCATATATTGAATACTTTACCCCGAATAAACATTGATTTTAGTTTCAATACGTAGTCTCATTTGGTTTCGGTAAAACTTTCAGTCTCGATCATATAAATACCGAACATTGTACCAAATGAATTATATCATTGAGGGAATTGATGCAAAAACTAAAATTGTGTCAATGTATTTTGAGTTTTCACAATGGAAAATTCGTTGCCATGCAGAAAACATTTGGAAATATTACCAAGAATAGCATATCAGCCTCCATTGATTTAAATATATTGACTTGCTGTACACCATATTGGTTTCATCCATAAAATTGTCAATGTTTAATGGTTATTGCATATAATATTAGGTAATTTGTCATTTAGTCACACATTTCAAGCATACAAACTAACCATTTTCTGTTTACAATTTTCATTCAGTTTATTGGACCACAATCTTTAGCAATCGCAATGAAACATTTTAGCCCCCGAAAACTAAAACAATCAAAATACTTGATTGACTTGACATCAATTGAATGGAGAAAGTTTATTTATTTGATTTTAGCATTTATTTACATTTAAGATGTATGCCGCAATTAAGAGAGAAAAGTTATCAACAATTTCAATAGCTTCTCGCATTTCTCCATATACATTTTCACAAATTTGATTCATTTCAATAATTTTACTGACAATTACAAAATGAATTAATTTCCTTAACTCATTTCTTGTGCTATATTTAACTTCTATTGATATATTTGGTAAACTAAATTTAGAACTGTATAGCTCTATCGGAATTGCTATTAATAATTTCCTACTAGAGATGTCAATTCAAATGATTTTTGTATATGAGAGAAGTAATCGTCTCGGCATACAAATAGAGTCAATTAAAATTTTACCATAGGAAATTATTTAGTTTTTCTCATCAGAATTTCTGAATAGTTTCAAGCTTTTTTTTTCAAATCTTTTCTTATGAGCTTCATTTAAAAGGAAAAATTGATGACGAAAATGAATCAGAAATAGACAAAAAAACAAAAACAAAAAGTAAATAATATAAAAAAAATCAAAGTTCACAAAATAAATAAATGTGCATTTTTTTTTTTTTTTTCACAAAGTGATGACTTTGATGTATTTTCGTAGAGATTAATACAATGAAATTGAAATTCGAAAATTTAGGATTGATATTGTTGGAAAATTTTAAGCGTAAAACAATCTACGTTGTAAATTGAATTGAAAAATTGTGTGATACACATTTATCACATCAATAACAATATGACCCGATCGTATTGAAAAGTAAAAGTCGTAAAAATTCAAGGAATGATTGCCGCCGACGCCGCTGTCTTCCATCAAACCAATTCGAAAAACGATGTTAAATTAAAAGCAAGCAACATGAACAAAATACATTTTGCCATAAATTAAATAAAATAAAACTAAGAAATACGATACACAAGGATAACATTAACACAGCAATGTACAGAGTAAAATGGTCACTGGAGATGGGAAACGAATATAAAAAAAAAAAAAAAAAAAGAAGACAACGTTCAATATAAAAGAATATTATTGCATTACGCGAACCATAATACGTATGACACGCGTATTCCATTCGATCTTATCTGTCACATATCGAATTGTACAATTCTGACTGAAGAGAGATATGTAGAGAGACAGTATTTACACTGTTTTGTTATTTTATTTATTTTTTTTTTTTTTTTTTTTTCATTTTGGTCTTTCTCTCACTGTCGATTGAATTGTGATAACGACATGTATCGATTTCCATTTGGATAATAAAATGTACATTCGATTTACCATTCGCATTGCCTTTTTCACATTGTTTTTATTTTATTTTATTTCATTGTTACATGGATATTGTCATCCTAGCAACATATATATATATATATTTTCATACGCATGTATTGGTGAGTGTTGTAAATATATGTGTTTGCATCAATTATACGATTTTATGTTAAAGTCAATGGAACATAAACGTATTATTCTGTAAATTCGATACACATTTTTATGGATTATTTTTGTTTTCACAATTCGATATTTCACATAAACTGTGAACATATATTCATTGTGGTTGACGTAACAAAAGCATGAAAATTTTAATAGTCATGCACTGTGACAGATTCAAATGATATCTATTTTGAAAATTGACGTTTGAATTTTTGTAGTCAGAATTCCATAATTCTCAATAAGAGTATTTTATATTGAAGTTAAACTGTAATGTTGTTGATTGATGTGATGATATTTCTTGTACAATTTACATTGAATAATCTCTTAGTCTGTCTATTGTTTTTTTTTTTTTTTATTTATTCCAACACTCGTATACGTATGAAATATGTTAAGAAAAATTGTTGCAAAAAACAAAACAATGTTTTATGCTGATTTCACTAGCTAAATGAAACCACAGCATGATTATACGTCGCATTGAAATGGCCAATTTCTTGCATTAAAGTATAAAACATATACTTTTGTGAATTTTCGTATGTTTGTTGTGATGAAAATCCATAGTTAATGATACTAATTTTGAAGTGAATGAGCATAACAATCCGAAGGGGAAAAAAATGAACCCATAGCTAAATTCCATGAAAACTATGCTCTATTTATTTTCAGTTTTCGCTATGATCACTATGTCTCTTCAATTTTCTGCTCTGTGTTTTTTTTTTTTTTTTGCTGCAAGGCTAACTCTATAATAATAAAATAAATGAAACACACTTTGCCACATCACAGTCGTGCTGAAGCTATTCGCTTACGCTCTTCGTGCACAAACATATACACAAGCAAAATAGATGAAATGTACGTCGGCGACTGCAATAGCACTTAAACGAATGAATAAATTTATTTTTTTTTATTATTTCTTGCTTTTTGATGATCTTATTAAGAAAATACATGCAAATTGCGTGCTATGCGAAATATCGTGACCTGGTGAAATGAAGGGAAAAAAAAAAATATGCCAAATGGCATCGCTACCACATTCTCATTCCATCTTAAGCCATTTTTGGGTTTGAATAATGCGCTTCATTTTATTAGCATGCATTTCGTGGAAAAATATCTTTGTTGTTTATTTTCTTAATTTTCATTGCTCATTTTTTCCGTTTCTTCCTTCTCTTTCGCCTCCTTCTCCTTCTCCTCCTTCTTCTTCTTCCTCTTCTTCTTCTTCTTCTTCTTTTCCTTCTCCTCCTCCTCCTCCTCCTCCTTCTTCTATTTCCTCTTCATCTTCTTCTTCTTCTTCTTTTCCTTCTCCTTCTCCTCCTCCTCCTCCTCCTCCTCCTTCTTCTTCTTCTTTCTCTTCATCTTCTTCTTTTCCTTCTTCAAGAATAGTGTCTGTTTCTTTAGTTAGATGGTTGGCTTCATGCATTCTTGTTCATGATGTAATTGAGATTGAAGTCTTAAGTGCTTCTTGTAATCCGCATAATATTTTTGGATTCAAGTTGAATATAGTGCCTGTGCGTTAGTTGCTAGAGTTTGTCTGATGTTAAAAGTCGTAATTTTCACAAAATGATTACCTCTGGCATTTTTAACGAAAATAACCAAAGCAAGAGAAACAAAAAACGGCGTGAAAATTCCATTTAAAATCCGTTTATTTTTATAACTTTTATAAAGAACAAAAAAAGAAAAAAACTGTTTATTTTTTCATAAGAAAATGCACAATGGATTATTGTTGTTGTTGTTGTTTTATTTAAATGTAATTTAATGGACAATGTTTCTGTTAGAATTATATTAAAAATAAATAGACCGTATTTATTTAAAGGAATGATAATGCAGATCGGAGAATGCCTTTAGTTTTGCGAACCGTTATTTCGTATTGTTGTAATTTTCTTCGTAATATATTGAGCATTTGTTGTGCACGCTGGTTACGTTGTCTTACATTTAATCTGCTTCTGTTGAACAGCCGTTTTGCACTTGTTTCAAATGTACGTATCATTTTTTCGTGTACCGTAATAAGTCGCTCTTGAATTGTATTAAAAACACCAAATACAACCGTTGCTAACGGTACCTGTGGTGCTTTATTTGAATTTTTACTCAATTTTAATGCACCATCTTTGATACCGTACAACCATTGCAATACTTCAATACGATATTCAGAGAATGCATCCAATGCAAATGCAATTGATGCATCATATTTTGTTGCTTTAACTAATTTTCTCACATATTTTACTGTTATATCATAGTGTGGCTTTGATCGTGGTAATCGAGCTTTTGTTAAAAACGTAAACCGAAGATCATGCTGTTTGATTTTACCATTGACTTTTCCAAAACCATTTCCTCTTTGCATTGATGTGGCTCGGTTGTAAGACTGGTTTATTTGTACATTGTTTCTCGTTGTCACCGCCTAAAATTATTAAATAAACGAAATATTACTGACTCAATTCCCGGAAATTCACTTTGAATTTCAATTGGATAAAGTGAAAATATACAAAATAAAACATTTTACCTCAATGTGAACTGAGCAAATTACATAATACGAAAGTATAAATATCAATGTTGGTATCAAGTATGTCATCGTTTTACAGGGACTGTTGAATTTAATTGGTGACGATTTTTTTTTTTTTTTTTAATATGATCACTTTTCAGAAAGCACAATCTTTATAATTGCTCTCAACAAATTATACTGAATTGTTTTTCACGAGAACCAGCTTTTAATATACGTTTGAAATTTCAAATAATTTTGGGACAAAAACAAAACTAAAGTCAAAGACACTTTTTCAAGAACATATTTTCATGTGACTTGACGAAATTACTTCTATATTTCCAATGAAGTTTGTAATTTAAACTCAAGTTTGTAACATAAATTCATCGACATTGAATAAGAAATTTAATTTTATTATTATTAAAATTACTAAGAAAATCATTGAGAATTCCTATCAAAATTGGTATCAAATATTTCTCAAAATCTAATAAATATCTAAACATTTTGAAGGAGACATTAATTGAAGTTACCATACCTGACAAGGTGCATAACACACATTAAAGCATCTTATTTGCAATGTGCATTGCATAATGTTATTAAATATTTTATTAGACATTTATTATATTTTGCCAATATTGCTTTGAAATGACATCAACCTGAATGTCTAAAGCGACTAATTTGCAATTGAGAAACATTATCGAAACAAAATTCATAATATGACAAAGTCAAATGAGATTACAATGAAAATCGAATAATATAACTTTACGAACTAGGCCAAGGGAATGAATGAGGATGAGAAGGGGCTGAATGAGAATGAAAAGGGACTGAATGAGAATGAGAAGAGACTGAATGAAATCAAATTGTATGAAATTTTAATTTGATTTGAATAAGAATTTGATTTGATTTTACTAAAGACAAATCTTGGTGAGTCACCAATTATGAGCAAAGATAATTTTCAAATGAGTTAGGAATCAAGACAAATGAAAATTGTTGTTTTATTTGTCTCAAATGAATTAAAATTGTTGTGGTTGAAAAATGAAACTCAGAAAATATATTAAACGAAAGTAATTAAAATTTATTTCTAATTTTTATTTTAAAATCTTTTTCATTATATACCATTTTATACACGATTATTATCAATATTGGGAAAAATCATTGGAATAATTCTATTATATTCATTTTTAAACATTTCCTCAAATTCAGACATTTCATTTATAAATTGATTTGAATATTCATCGCTAATATCATTTCGCTTAAATTTATCATTGTTTTCAATTTGTCGTTTTGCTTGTTTTAAATTTTCTTTCAATTTATTGATGAACATTTTGGATTTCTCATTATAAAAATATTCCATATTTAGAACACCTTTGCGATAATTTGTAAAAATATCAGCCACACGTTCGTAATATTCAATTGAATTCTCTTGGTATGGCATTGCGCCGACTGCACTTCGTTTATTGCTGTGAAGTCCTTTCAATGCAACCCATTCAAGATATTCCAGATGATTTTCGGCATGTTGTGCAATAAATTCAATCATTGAAGCATCCGACATTAATCTCGGCACTGTTTCGTTATAATTCTTGCAATCAAACTCTTCGGCGGACTAAGAAAAGATTCAGAAAACAATGAAATTCATTAAAAATGTGATTATTTAGACTGGTAAATTAGAAAATGTTCTGGATTTGTATTTCATATTGTAAACATAGAAAAACTTTTGAAAAAAATAAATATTTTGTACTTACAACTTGGGAAAAAAACAACCAACAGGTGGCTAACACGATAATAATGAAATTGCTTGTATTCATTTTGCTGAAATTTTTCAATTGAAAATATCTTGGACAATAGACTAACTGAATGGTTCTTATGAATGTTTTTATAATATATTTTTGGAACTAAAAACCAATTAAAATACTTTTTCATTTAATTGACTTTTTTTTTCGGCAATGAGTGATCTTGTTGACAATAACGATGACGAGGACGAAGTTCCATTTTTGATAAATGAGTTATTCGAGGCAATGAGTTGTTTGGCCTCCGTCAGCCAAGTAGACACACATCAATATGGTAATGATTGAAACGTTATAAAGCATCATTGGTGGTATTGAATGCCTA
Organism: Resseliella maxima; assembly: GCA_029041755.1. Taxonomy (NCBI): domain Eukaryota; kingdom Metazoa; phylum Arthropoda; class Insecta; order Diptera; family Cecidomyiidae; genus Resseliella; species Resseliella maxima. The sequence continues at coordinate 775,365 of JAQOWM010000011.1, read as the reverse complement.
ACAAGTATATAACGGTTGAATGTTATTTTTTAATTAAAATTTGTTTTCATTGCTTAACCAGAAAAAAAAATTCCATTGAAATGAATGAATGAAAATGAAACGAATAGAAAAATAAAAACGCATAACAACACGGTTAATTGATGTCAAGAGCGGTTTTTTGATACATTGGTTTCAATGGTAGCACATGCGCGATATTTACATCAACATTCAAAAGCAATTTACTTGATTGACATTTACTGTAACAAATACATAAAATGCACTTCAAAATATGATGAATAAAAAATTGTGAATTTTGCAACATTAATGCATTAAAATGAAATTGCATGTCTAAAATACGACACATTTTAATCACAAAAAAAGTATGTTTTTTATTGTATCGTTCAACGAATATTTGCTATCAGCATTTGAAAATAGTTCTCAATCAACAATGTTATCATTTAGCAATGCCGTAAATCTACACCACAAATAATGAATTTCATTTTATTTTCATTGCAAATAATTTGCCCATTAATATAATCAAACGTTAAATCAATTTAAAAGTTTGAATATTTGACCCATTTATACAATGTTAGTCATGGTTTTTAGTAAAAATTAATATGCAACTTTGTACTAGGCCGTGTAACACATTTACTTTAAAATAAAATTGTTGAACGCGGCATATAGTTACACAGATTGTGTATTTCTCATGTTACTAGTAGTAGAAAATCGAGGGTTTTGGAAGTTCCTACAATGTATTTTAAATGGAAGCAGTCAAAATTGGCTCTTAGTTTCATTTTTCGCCCAAGTTGGGTGTAACTGTCAAATTATGTCCAAAGTGGAGCTGCTTGCAGTGTCACTGTAGAAAAATGGTGGCAAAAAATGAAACTAACAGCCAATTTTCACAGCTGTCATTTAAAATACATTGTGGGAACTCCCAGAATCCGTGATTTTCTACTAATTTTACTGTTTAATTAAATTGTCAAGACTGTTAATTCTAAAGAAAAATTAAATTAATTGTAAAACACAAATTGGAGCGAAAAAGCATTTATAAAAAAAAAAAAAATAAAACGATTGTTTGTAATTGAATAAAACGGTAAACTGCTTTTCTGTCTAAAACATAGATTGCGAAAACATTATTGTTTCAAAATTTACATATTGAGAAGACATTTGCTAAAAGCCTTTGCTATTACTCTTTCATCAGCCGAGGAAAATGGAATTCATTGAAAATTTTAGTTGTTTTTCGTAATAATAATAATGTATTCTGCAGTTGAAAAGACATTGGTTTCCTTAGAAACTAGAATGGAATTGAAATGAAACGATTTTTTTTGCCCTTGGTTAGATTGTCTATGAACATTGCTTGCATAAGCATTTTCTTTCTTCTATGAAAATTATGCGCAGAAGATGAACTATTCAAAATATAATCGCTAGATTGCACTTTGGTACTACTTTTGCATTAACTCATAGAAGTACATTGGTACTATTGTGTATGCGTGTGACATATCTTGCTGTAAAGATTTGGATTTTGTACTTTTATACTCACAGCAATGTAACATTGTTCTCGGAAATGGTTGGATATGGAAACAGCATCATATACATAAAAACGTGCATACAACTTGTAGAAAAAGGAAACATTCGAGGAGTTGTGTGAAAGGAATCATTTCATTTCAACACGTACAAAGTGAATAAGACAAAAGCGTACAGAAATTTATATGAATTTAATACAGTAACGCTCGCTCTCTCGCTCTCTCTCTCTCTCCTCTTTCTCGCCCTCTTTCTCTCTTTCTCTCGCCCTCTTTCTCTCTTTCACTCTCTTTTTTCTCTCTCTCTCTTTCTCTCTTGTTTTATTCTTTCTTTTCTTCTTTACTTTGCTCTAAATCTTTCGCTGCATATTTTCCCACAAGTTTTAACATGAGTGAGCACTTGTGTGATATATGTGATTGTAAATGTGCGTATCTTTTTCCATTGCCTTTCAGGCATTAATGTAGTTTTAGAAAATTTTTCCACTAGATTTCAATGAATTATTTTCATATGCTTGGCTTTTTGCACACTTTGTCGACATAACAACATGCTAAATCAACGGCTGGCACCGTTTGCTTTTGTGAAAATTGATACTCATACACATACACATACACAAACACACGACCCAGAATGTAGTTCAATGCGATTTACTCTTGCATTTCATCTTGGTTGGGAGCTCTTGCGAAATAAATACATCAGAAGCAAGCGTAACGAAATTTTTTTTTTTCTTCTTCTTTTTTAGCGAATAAATGGGCAAAAATATATACTTGAAGGACTTTTTTTCTCTTTCTCATTTTCTCTATCTCAATCCAGTAATTTCTTTGAGCGTATAAAGTTACACGCAATTAACTTGACTTGGCATAAGTGCAAAAAGGCCAACTCACAAAATCGCAAGGAGTAGAGAAATGAAAAAAAAAAAAAAAAAAAAAAAACGTTAAGAGCCTTATTTTTCCATCAGCGCTGCAATAAAATCGGTTCCACTTCAGTTTCCATCCACATATATTTGTGTTTTGCTTTGCGATTTCACACTGTAATGTACGATTTTCTAAGCATACGACAACCTAATAGTTCTTTCGTTGTAATTATACTTGGTAGTTTTTATCAAGATGCTTGTCGTTGTTTTTGTATGGTCGCCTGTGATCGACTTAAATATGACTTTTGAATCTTGTACGCGACATCTTAACTCTTTTGACCTTTTCTCTCTCTCTCTCTCTGGTTTCATTTACAGTGGTTTTTGGTTGTGAAAGAAATCCCGCCCATTTTAATTTTTTTGTGAGTGAGGGCGAGATAGAGAAACGTCGAGAAAAAGGAACAAAGAACGAAAGAGAGAGAGGGAAAGAGAGAGAGAGAGGGAGAGAGAGGGAGAGAGAGGGAGAGAGAGGGAGAGAGATGGGAGAAAAAGAGTGAGAGAATGAAAGAAAGAAACAGAGAGAAAGAGAGAGAGGGGGAGGATCAGTAGGGAGGTTAAGAGGCAAAAGGAAATCGTTTGATTTACGATATTCACTTAGATACTTAAGTTAAGCAATGGCTTAGATTGCATTTATCAACGACCCATTTCGTAAGTATTTTCCTCCTTCATCTTATTCTTTTTCTTCATTTTCGTTTGGTAAGTGTTTAGTTTCGCGATTTGGTGATGTAATCACAAAGATAGATCAGGCAAAGATATCGTATTGCCCATATCGTTTCATCTGTGAGTGGTTTGTTTAATCTGAAGCAATTCGTTTGAAATGCGAAATGTCTGCTTCAGTCACATTGATGAGCTTTGAATGGTACTTGAGGTATTCGATTTGTGATTATATCTTCCATCAATTTTCCGAACTGTCACAGTAAATTGACGCTCTCTCTCTCTCTTTTTCTCTCTCGCTCTCTCTCTCTCTCTCTCTCTCTCTCTCGCTCTTTCACTCTTTCACTCTCTTTCTCTCTCTTTCCCTCACACACAAACTAACAAACACAAGCAATCAATGCCATTTATATAAAAAGAAACCAAAGTGAAATGGAAATGGGACAGAAAACGATTCAAACTATTATTCAAAGCGACCACAAAGGATGCAATTTGAATAAAAATGCGAAAAATAAACAAAAGAGATTTATGATCAACCATACAATATAAGCCTTACAACTATAAATTCACATGTACATCGTGCATACAATTGACGGTATGTAAATGTGAAAACAAATATACAAGAAGAAGAAGAAGAAGAAGAAGAAGAAGAAGAAGAAAAAAACCATTATAATACCATTTGAAAGCTCTTTGTCTTGATGCTCAACATTCTTTTTTATTTGTATCTGAGTCGACTTTTGTTTTCTGATTCTTCTTCATTCGATGTTTGTAAGCGAAAAGATTCCAATCTCAATTCTTTTTTCTGTAATTTTGTTCCATTCTCTCAATGCCATTTCTTTGTGCAAAATATCTTCAGTTTTCGATTTTGTTCATTTCTATTTTTTTATGAATATGTTATAATATTCTGGTATTTTGTCGGTTTTTATTATTTTTTTTCTTCTTCTTTTAGTTTCAAAATAAGAATGCTTTGGATAGCAAATACTAGAGCACGTCCATCACTTGCATTTCCTTGTTTAAATTGTCGATGTTTGTGCAACATCTCATGTAATCGCCTACGTCACGTAATAAACATTCATGGGGTCGATTCCATTTGTATTGTTTTCGTTTTTGCTTGATTTTTCTTTTTTTTTTTTTTTATTTCGTTGATGAGAAAAATGCTACAAATGCATGGCATGTTTTGTATGCAACGTAACGACAATATCAAAATGCAATTTAAAGCAAAAACTTCATCATCATTTTCCTGTGTTATTTATGTAAATTTTACAAACAAAAACAATGATACTTGAAACTCAAACAGAATTATAAACCAAAGAGATTTCATACTTAAGCTTTTTTTTATTGTTTTCCATTAGTTTTGCATGTCGTCTTATGAAATACACATTTTTGTTGGAAACTTTTGATTTGGTCGCTTTTAGAAAGCACACTTAATAAACATCATATTTCAAATGCTCTCAAACCATTTTTATTTTTAGCATCACATTTTTGGGATCAAAGAATTTTCAGATAGGATCCAGCATTGGATTCAACAATAGATTAAGTCAAGCGAATTTTCCGAAAAAAAAAAAAATAATAATAAAAGTTGATATACCGATAATATAGTAAAACTAAACATAGTGAGTTTGTGTATAAAACTTTGTTGGAAAATTTCTCAAAAGTTTTCAGAAATTTTCTTTGTTTCGAATTTGAGATTCAAATTATTTGGCCATTCGATGAGTCTATTGTCAATATTTACGGACATTTTATCTTGCCTTGGTGATTTGGGTGAGCTAAAGCTCTACAAAAAAAACGCTTCCATTTAAATAATAAACACTTTAATAAAATAATGATAATTTTGAAAGTTGAAAACTGTTAACTGTTCAACGCTCATTATCATCAAAACATTTCAATGTTTTATAAATCTTCGATAAAACCTGCATAATTTATAATTTATTTCAAGTTTTTAAACAATAATCGAAAGTTTTTGGTTTGAATAACTGTTGTGCTTTGGCTTGATTAACTGTTCTTCATATGAATTAGCATTGAATAAAAAAAAAGTTGTAAATCACGGTCAAAACTCATTGTTGTATGAAGTCGAAAAAACAATTTATCAAATGTAAAGACTTATTTTGAAATGAATTTGTTACAAAACTTTTTAACAAATGCAGAAAGTTTTAAAATGAAAAATGATGCCACATAAATAATCGTATACATTGGTGTATACGGAAAATTAAGGAAAAAAAAAAAACAATTTCATTTTTATGCAAAATGGTGGAATGAGTGATCACCGAGTCCAATTAACAATTCACTTGTTATTTTGCCCGTTTTCATTTTCGAATACATTTTCATGTAAATCTTCACAGCAATCGCCTCAGCTTCATAAGCCTCTGCTAACGATTACATTATAATGTTTATTCACATTGCAGAAATTGTAGGTTCTTCGAATTTATGCCATTGTTATGTATAATCTCATCGCTTGTGATGCTTAAGTAGCAACAAATATTTAATAAAAAAAAAAAAGAAGAAAAAAAATGTTGAATGCAAGTAATAACATTCAATAAGTGTAAATGAATCTGTTATTCAAACGATAAACGAATGATGTTTAAGTGGCTGGCATGTTATTCGAAATTCGATTTTCAACATTCTCTCAAACTGTTGATTGTACTTTGGTACAATGTGTAGTAGCTGCTAAACACCAAATCGAAATACAACGTGTAATTGACGATACGGCATTTCAGCAGAAAAATTTATGCAAATTGCCATTTCAATCGTCTTCATTTATTGCTCAGGTACGGTGTATGCTCTGTTCTGTTTTCAGTTTCTCGTCTCTAGTTCAACGGTATAGATTCAACGGTGTAAAATAACACACATCAGAATTTCCACGCCTCAGCGACTCTATGAAATATTCCACATTTATTGTCGCTCGTTCCCCCCGCTCTTTCTCACTCATTCTCTCACTCTCTTTCTCTCCGTCTATTTTTCTTCCTCTCTTTCTCCCTCTCTTTCTCTCTCTCTTTCTCTTTCTCTCTCTCTCTTTCCCTCTCTTTCTCTTCCCCTCTTTTATTCGTTCACTCAGCATCTCTGCCTATCGTTTCAACAGAAGTGTGAAAGACTCGAAGAGTAGTCATTTTATTTTAAGTACAAACTCTTAACAAAGACGAGATGATTTTACATAATCACAATTACGCTCTTCTACACAGTTGGGTGTTGAAAATGAGACCGCTTCGAGTTTCAAGCAATACATTTTCTTCAACGGTAATTTGTTGATCGGATATCCAGAAAATTATTACATTCTCACTGTTCTACATTCTAATTATAAGTCAATAGATGTTTACATAGAGAGTTGACCTTCATCTGTTTTGTTGTTACCATCGTGTGGAGAGTTGGGCAACGGGCATACAAAATTGAAATTTGATATAGTTTTGCAAGTATTGTTACGTACAATATCATGTCAAAATACTTGCTTATACAGACAATATAACAACATCAATTGCAATCAATATCAGTTGTTTTCTCTGTAAATTTACAATTGAAAGCGAATTAGAAAACCGACACCATTTTTAAATTTCTTCATCATTTGTATCAATATTTATTCATCGAATATTCAATCGATTTCAATTTCCTCACAATGAAACGACCGACCCAAAGATCTATGTACCAGATCCGTTCAAAATATTGGACAGAAGACTAAACTATTCTTCCATGACCATTTTTTATTTGCCATGTTTATTTTCACGTTTTTTTCTTTCTTCATTTCTCGTTCTTATTTTCGCCTTCTCTCTCTCTCTCTCTCTCTCTCTTGTTCTCTCTTTCTCTCTATTTTTATGTTTCATTTCAACTGATGTTGCTGTAATCGAAAAGATAAATAGGAGACGAAAACAATTTTTACCACATGAACTTGAGTAAGAAATGAATACGATGTCTGTTTTTGTTTCTCTCTCTCTCTCTCTCTCTCTCCCTCTCGGTCCATCCAAGTATTCACAACACGAAATGATGTAATAAAAAAGCGAACCATCAGCTTAACTGTTGTTGCTGCATTTTCTCTCTCTCTTTCTTTTTTTTTCCTCGCACTCACTTATAGTCTTTCAAGTCACCACACAATTCCAAGCACTTGGACATACGGTTAGTACTATCAAAATACAAAATAAACGATTTTCCAACCAATGTGATGATAGTGATAAATAAAAATGAACGCTTCTTTTCTCCCGCAATTTCTCTTGCTGAATATATCAGAAAACTTTGTTGCGATAAGGAGTAAAAAAGAAGAATGTATGCCCAGTCGAGAGGAAATCGAACATATATATATGTATACACGTGAGAGAGAGAGAGAGAGAGAGAGAAAGAGAAAAAAAAAAACGAAAAAATGATGAAAAAAAATGAATATGGTCACACGTACATTTTCCTGTTCAAGTACAAACTAAACGATAAACAAATAAAGGAATTGAAAGCAAAGAGAATAAAAAGAAGCGAGGAATAAACAAAAATCAACGAAAACACAACAAGTTCGAAATGCAACACATGAGATAAGGACATCCACAAAATCGGATTTTTCTCATCTTGCATTGTATTTGTGCCATTCGACTTGAGTTCGTTGTTGCCTCTCTCTCTCTCTCTCTCTCTCTCTCTCTCTCTCTCTCTCTCTCTCTCTCTCTCTTTCTCTCCCTTTCTCTCTTTTTCTTTTTTTCTCTCTCTTTCCCTCCCTTTCTGTCCTTCTCTCTCCTTCTTTCCCGTTCTCTCCCGTTCTCTCTCTTTCTTCTTCCTTGAACTTCTGTCGCCGAGATAGCGCACTGAGTTTATCTACTGAAACATTGTCCGTTTAACACATTGTTTTCCAGCGAATGAAAAAAAAAAAAAAACATACACACACACAACTGAAGAACCGATAAAAACGTGCTCCCTCATGCAATGACTGCTCGGACAATATTGCATTACGACCATTTTATTTTCACATTGGCAAATAAACGAAAATTATATAAACAACCCAAGGAAAAGGTGAAAAAAGAGTAAATAAACTCTCCAGTATACGAGTTATAAAAGAAAAAAAAAAAAAAATCCGAATACGTTCTGACGTTCAACAAATGTGCCACAGAGCGTAATACGTCAACATCAATGATGTTGAAGGAGAAAATGAAATTGTTTTTTCTTTTGCTTTGTTTAGAAATTCACATTTTATGAGTGTAAAACTCGAAATTCAGCAATTATTTATCAAAATATATATATATAGATATAGCCTTATCAAGTAACCCTCTAATTGATTGTGTTGAAAATTTGAAGTATATCTTTTCACTCATTGAAAAGTTACCAGAAATATGAATTCATCAGAAGAAGAAGGGGGAAAAAAAATGAAAATATTCGAATGAGTTAGGTGCATTTGTATTTTCTACTCGGTGGATTGGCTTTTGTTTTTTCCACACTTTTGCTGTGTCAGGTTTTGAAGAGATTCTTGAATATTTGTTGGCAGAATTTTTTTCTTTATCCATTATTATGAATGAATATTTGAATAAGTCAAGTGCGTTCCATTTTCCATCTTTTTTTAATTAGCTAATTAACAAGCAACAGTATCATTTATGAAGTTTCTCATTAAGCTTAAGTTACAATTTTATGAAAATTGCATGAATTTGCATCTCCCAAAATGAAAATACACTTTTATGTGATCAAAAAAAAAAAATAAAAAAAAAAAACAAACCCAAAGAAGACAAAGAAAGAAAATCTTTTTCGTTTGTTAAACAAACAACATGTTGTTGACATGCTGTTTGTTTTTGGTGTTGGTTCTTCAAAAAGAATGAACAAGGAAGATGAGTCAAATGCAAAAATAAAAAGAATTGAATGTATTATTTAAATGAAACAGCAATAAAAGCGGGAACATTATTTGTAAATTACGAATCGTAATGACGATTTGTATTCATGCGAGAAAGGGAAAGTGTGTTTGCCTCATTTAAATGTAATTCACAATTGAAAGCTAAGATGGCAATTTTATTGCTGTGTGTTAAATCAGCTTGTAATGTGTTTCATGTTTCTATCGTTCTTCATTTGCTCGTCAAAATATCAATTATAATATCGTCAATGTATTTTTTTTTTCGGGCACTTTTATGTGCACATAAAAGAGGAATGTTCGTTTTGTAGCATCAATAGAGAGATGGTTTGAGTGATTGAAAATAAACAACGACGAAAATCGAAAAAGTCTCTATGCCAAACAAACAAATAACTATGTGCGTTTCGTATACAAAAGACGATAGACATGAAAACGTCAGAGAACGTGTATCTCTTGAGACGATTTTCTTATTCATTCAATGCTAGCGGCTGTATTTTGATCATGTCTACAAGTCAACGCTACTTCTCATACCAATCATAATCGTCGTCTTCATCGAAGGAATTTAATGAAAATATATATTTTTTTTTTTCTCTCGACTGCTTCATCATATTTAATAGCGGTTGATTATATCATAATTTCTGCGGTTGGAATATGCAATAGCAAAAATATTTCCACTTCCTCTGGTAGCATCGCCTTACGAGGTTTTCCCTCTCTCTTTCCCTCTCTCTCTTTCTCTCTCTCTCTCTCTCTCTCTCTCTCTCTCTCTCTCTCTCTCTCTCTCTCTCTCTCTCTCTCTCTCTATAGCTCTCTCTTTCTCTTTCTCTTTCTCTCTTTCTCTTTCTCTTTCTCTTTCTTTTCTCTCTTTCTCTTTCTCTCTCTCTCTCTCTCTCTCTCTCTCTCTCTCTCTCTCTCGCTCTCTCGCTCTCTCTCTTTCTCTTTGTATGTCATTTTTTCTCATTCTCCCGTCCTTTTTGACGACTATCCAAAGAATTTTAATCTCATATCGTGTACCAAATTAGCGTTGGTTGAAATTCATAAGACAATCAGTTTAAAATTTGTTATAGACACCCATGTTTGCCATTTGAATCTACCAAACTTTTGGTTTAGAGACATTTACATTTTATCTTTTCGAAAGCATTCATTGAAAATTCGAATTTTAAGCTGGTTCACTATGAAGAATTCTCATTGAACATACACTGTGCACTGTGCACTGTACACATACATTTAAATTACATTTGCTTGCCTATTAAATGACACCAATGATAATATAAATCATGTTCACTGAACATTGCTGCTATTATTATACTTATAATTTCATTATGAAACGAAATTGATTTCTCTTCTAGTCGTGAATCTCATCAAATTTAAGCTGATTGAATTACACATTAATTTATGACTATGATGGAATGATGAAGATGCCATACAATGTCTTCTTTTTACAAAATTAACGAATACGCCACAAAGTTTTATTTAATTTGTTCAACGAAAAAGTATTTACGAATTATGGCATTGAAAAGCATAGAAGAGAAGAAGAGAAGAATAGAAATGACACAAGCAATATACGAAATGATAAGTACCTGTTGATTGCTGTTGCTCATTCATTTGCCATTTCAACAAAAATACTTTTTCAAGTTTGTTCTGTTCAGATTTGATGAAATCATATTGATATACACTTCACGTGTGTGTGTGTGTGTGTGTGTGTGTGTGTGTGTGTTTCTTGTGTGTAGGCTTGAAATATTCAACGCCTAATAATACTTGAAAGAAATCTCAAGGAACTTTCTACAGTTTCAGACATTCTTTCAGACTAAATCTGATGAAGCTTTAATCATTTTCTCTTTCTCTTGAAATTATGTTTACTTCAAAGGAAAAACCATGCACAAAATTAGGTAATTTCCTGGCAAAACAAACACAATCACATTTTGAAAATATTTTTCTTTCATTTCTTTTGTTTTCGTACCTTGTCGGACAAAATTTTTATAGATTTTCACTACGTGTCTTTCTTTTTATTCTTTCTTCTTTTCCTCCTTCGCCTACTTTTGTTCATCATCTGTAGAAACAGATATGTTTGGCTGCTCCCCTTCAATTCGATATTCTTTTGAGTTCTTTGTTTCATTGATTGTACAAAACTCGACCTGATTTGAACATTCGATATCCATAATTGAAATACGATTTTTTTTTTTCTATCAAAGCTAAAGTTTTGTTTTGAAGTAATAGAGAATTTGTAATACGAACGAGGCAATACTGAATGTAAGTGATAAATACCAAATAAAGAAGAACAAAATTGAATAAAATTCACAGTAGAGAGAAAAATAAACAAATGGACCACACTCAAATGAACTTCCGATTACAATTTACTCAGCTCATGAAGTAAATATAGATTTTGTCAATTCTATCATTCGCAAGTTGGAAAAAAAAGCCAAAAGTGTCATTTATATCTTGTTGATTGCATTTCTACTTTATTTCTTTGAAAAAATGAACTTCCGTGATATTTGGCATGTTTTCTTTTGGTTGTATAATCAATTTTGAGTGAAAAAAAAAGAAAAGAAATACCTTGAAACCATAAAGGGATTGCTGATAAAATAATGTTTTCAATCACTATCAACAAGGTCGTGTATCGAATTTCAACACAACACTTTACTTTGGAAGAAAAAGGGGAAAAAAACCAATTTTACCATATCTCTGGATGTGTAATGTGTTAAGTACATATACATTTAAAGTAATTTTCTTAAATTTGTAAGTACATTCAAACAAAATATTCACATTTCACTGGTCAAAAGGTAGCCACTCTAAAGCTGGAAGCTTTTTCGATGTAATTTTTTTTTTTTAAATGTATAATGAAAAAAAGACCTAATGAATCGAAAAGAGATAACGAATTCGGATTTTGTATATAAAAGTGTTCTACATATTGAAACTTTATCGGGCATTAATTTGCCCATTTCAATCACTGAATGTGATTTTTCCACTCATTGGACATATTAGATAAAGTGAGAAAAAAGATCATTTTTAATTTATTAAAAGGTTTCATTTCCATACCATTTCATGTGTAAAATAAATGTTCTCGTCGGAATAAAAGATCGTCGGAGGCGACGTTTTACCAAAAATCTTTGTTCCACCACATCAATACATTCCAAATCAAAGCAATTCAAATAATTTTGAGGTTTGTTTTTTTTTTTTCACTTGGTTAAAATCTACTTTGAATCACTTTGTTCAAATATATCGAAAGATCTCGAGTTTTGTTGAATGTTGATTTTTGAAACGTTGTCTCTTGGTCTTTCGTCTCTTCCCTTTTTGTCTCTTGGTCTTTCGTCTCTTCTCTCTTTGGCTCTTGGTCTTTCGTCTCTTCCATCTTTGTCTCTTGGTGTTTCTTCTCCTACACTTTCGTCTTTTGCCACGTCGTATTTATTCCTTCATCTTTTGCTCGTTCGTTTTTATATTTTATTTTTTTTGAATCTAGTCATATTGCCATTTGAGTGGGCTGCCAATATGTAACCCCTAATGTATTTCACCATATCAAAGGTTTACCACGGCATGAGTCTTCTTTGATTATTTATTTTTACTGCTGCTTTTGTGATTTTGCACCCCTTTCGAATGACAAAACTATTTGCTCGATTGAGAGAGAAAAAAAAAAAAAAAAACAAAATCCAATAAAGTAACACGATGAAGCTACTTCAAATGGGACACACAATAGCGATTGAACATGAACATTGAACAACCCAATAATAAAATGGTTTATCCTTATCATGATATTGGTTATTCGTATAATAAATTAAGGTATAAATTAGTTTTTGTATGGCACAATCTATGCCCACCTTTTCCATTTTATTCGATTTTTGTCAATGAAAGAGGAAAAAAACCAAATGAAAAATGATGCAGGTATTGAAAAGTGTGCTTGTATGCGTGTAACTGTATTTATTATAGATGTGTGTATCGAAAATGATACATTGAAGCTTTTGCTTCGTACAATTCTTCTATCCTTTTTACATAGTGAAGAGCGTAACAGTTACGAATCAATATTTTTTTTTTTCTTCTTCAGAATTTATCCGTGTATTTTATTCTTTGTTTGAAAGCTTACTTGAATACGATATATGAAAAAAAAAAAGAACCATATATGCGACATACAGCAAGAAGTGTTATAAATACCATTTAGATTATGCAAAAGAGATAGAGGAAAACTCATTTGCAAAATCGATATGCAAAGAATAGCCGCAAAAACCACAAAACCACGAAACTTGTTTGTATTCTTCCCACACACACACACAGAGAGAGAGAGAGAGAGAGAGAATGAGAGAGCTAGAGAAGGAGAGAGAAAAAGAGAGAGAGAGAGAGAGAGAGAGAGAGAGAAAGAGAGAAAGAGAGAAAGAGAGCGAGAGAAAGAGAGAGGAAGAGAAAGGAAAATTCATGTAAAGGATTAGTTAATAAACTATATCGTTTTTCAAAGTCGGAAAATTCAGCGTATATACGTGAATTGCATTCGATATCCAAAGATAATCGCTTTTTGAAGTGTGCAAAATGTGATAGAGAAAGATATAGAATGAAACAAAGAAGCAAGAGAATGGGCGAGCGATAAAATGTGTATTTTGTTAGTAATTTGAAAAGTTAGTCATAAATGCGATTGAAGAAGGCCGGGATAAAACACACATTTCAACTCAAACAATAACTTTATATTCATGAGTTAATTTTCATTTGTTTTAGTACCGTTGTTTTCGATTACGTTAATAATTGCGAGAATAATCAATGCATTTCCAAATTACATGTGTTCACAAATGTTGACTACATTATAATTCAATGAAAATTTGTTTTTGTGATGCTTCATTATACATTTGTTGATATCTTCGTATCGAAATTTATGCCATTAGTCCATTAACGTTTTTGTAATGTGAATTATGTTCAGAATAAAAAAAAAAAAATTGTAACCATAAATGCCATTACTTTGTTGTGGTTTCAACTTGAATGTCGCATGAGTTATCCAATTTCGTATCTCGAAAACTTTTTGTAATTACCTTAATTTCATGTTACATAATCACAAAGACTAGAATTTTTTTTTCACTCGTAGTTTATTTCATTCCATTTTATCGCCACTGAATTTTTGTTGAACCAACAATATTAAAACAAACAACTGTGTTAATGCTATTTCATATAGCAACCATTTCTGATAATAACTTAATAATGATTCTTTGACTTTTTTTTTTTTTTAGAAAATCAATAGATTCTTGATAAATTGGTAAAGTACTGATATTATCACCCTTGTTTATTAGCATTGAATGACACGAATCAGTCAGCTCAACAAGACTCTGGAAAGAAATAAAAAGCTAAACACAGTCTTAGCGGTAGAATAAAGTAGAAACTCTATTGTCGCAATTATCCTGCATGTCTTCTTTGTTCGATGACTTTATTTGCGGTACAAATGAAAACAGAATTCAAACACTTTGAACAGTTTTGTTTTGTTCGGTTGAACAACGTCAGTTCAACCGAGCATACATTTTCTGTCATTCTAACTCTCTTCTGCTCTCATTCTTTCTTTCCGTCTTTTCTCTCCCTTTCTCCTCTCTCTCTCTCTCTCTCTCTCTCTCGTTCTTTTCTCTCATTCTTTTTCCGAGTCTTTTTCTCTCTCTTTTGATCTTGCTTATTCACTGCTCTTTCTATCTATCTAAAACTCATTCTTTTTTTTTCTTCTTCGCTCTTTTTCTCTCTTTCCTTCCAATTTCATTTTCTTTCAAATGTTATTCTCTTTCTAGTTCTTGCCATTTCTCATCATTCTGTTGAAAACCATCGACAACATGAAAACTAACAATGGGGCTCTTGTTTAAGAAAACTTTGAACCACAAAAACCATCACAAAATAAAGTTAGAAACCGAGATACTTTATTCATACACGCTCGCACACACACACAGACACATGCAATCACACACATACATCACAAATACTTTACTTGCCGTGTATTTGATTAAATATTCATTCGATTTTTTCATCCTTCAATTTCAAGTGGAGTTGTAAAATATGCATAACTTGTTCGTTACGTACCATATACAATATAATATAAAATGTACGGCCTATTTTACGAAATTGCAACCAAACGTAAGAATGACAATGTGAGTGTGGGAAGCGAAAGAACGAGAAACGAAGCACCGATTGAAGATCCAATATTTTCACAATTTCCAGGCGGTTCGTTTGTCTACCCTTCAACCAACAACAGAAACGTATGTGAAATATCTCTCTCTCTCTCTCTCTCTCTCTTTCTCTCTCTCTCTCTCTTCTCTCTCTCTCTCTCATGTGTGTGTAAGACATTATAACGTCAAAAAGTTTTCATTGTCACCGTTCGCTCAATTGTTGATTGAATTCCAAATTGAATGAGTTTATTAAATTCACGGCCTGTCTATTCGTTGTCGTCTTTCGTATGGTAAAGAAACACAAATAAAACATTCATACCTCTTCAACCGTTTCATTTTGGTAACACAAGAAAACACAGTAAACCACATAACAAAAATCTTTTCTTTGGATCACATCATTGTAATATATCAGTGAATGCAAGTAAATTGACCCAAAAAAATATAGAAGAATCATTCATTTTTTCGCCTTAACAAAAACCAGATAAAAGTATTAAATGAATGTGAGCAAAAAATGATGAAGAAAATGAAACCAAACCGCAAACGTCTTCTCCAAAAGACCATCTAATATAGTCATCGCTTTAGATGCTTCATTTCATCAAAAATTGGATGTGAAAAGAAAAATTTTTTTTTTTTTTTTGCATTGAGGAAATCGAATAGATTTCATTGAAACTTGAATTTTATGCTAATTTACGATTCGATTTGTGATTGTACGATAAAAACCGCATCATATCACATAACAATAAGAAATTCGAAAATGTTTCTAAGCTTAACTGAATGTACCATTGACAGAATCATGAATAAAAAAAAAAACAGCATACAATTTTGCGGTAGGTGTGTGTTTCTTTTCTCCATCATCTTCTCTTTGCTTTTTCTTCATCTTCTACTTTATATTTATTTGTATGCATATCAAAAGTGTTTGAAATTGAATTGAAATTTGAATACGATGAAATCGAAACTTCTTTGCATTTCTACATTTGTTTGGTTTTGGTTTGGTTTACAATGTTTGCAATGGTCGTTTGTCGACAACGGCAATAACGGTGGTAAAAATACAATTCAGATATTGAGACAGATATTATTACCATGAAATTATTGTTATCGGCAGACGATGAAGAAATCGCATAAACGGTCGATGAATAAATTATTATTGGCATTACATTTTTGCGCAATCGTAACATTGCAAATGGAAAAAAAACAGAAAACAGAACGAATGCGGTCGAATTTCATAAAATTTCTTACATTTTATTTGCATTTCGTTCGAAATCCAATTTATATTTGATAGTCATATTGAAATGGACATAGAAGACTGAATAATAAATATGTTTGAAAATTCAAGTGCTTTCAACATGCATTTGAATATATGAATGATGATATATGAATATGGTTGCACTTGAATTTTCAACATTTACTGAAACAAGGTAAACAGAATGCTGGAGGAAAATAAGTTTTGTTCTTAATTAAATTAAGCACTTTATTCATATTGACTTTTCAAATGTTCATTAATTGACCAATGGAAATATATGCAAGTTTTCCACACATTTTCTATATTTATAAACTCCTTTTATTTTCGTATTTTATCCCATTTCATTCGGTCTTCATTCATGAATTATTGATTCAGAATATTGTAAAACGTAGGCTCACATCTCAATAAGATATAACAATCAAATATTTTCCTTCGTAGTAATTATCACTGTAGTAATGGAAAAATAAACCAGATATGTGGCTTTTCAGTGATACGCAGATTAGTTGACCAATTTGCCGCAGTGGCAAATGGCATACACTGAAATACATATGCGCTAGCTAGCTTTACATGGATGATTCTCGCAATGCATGGGAAAGAGCATACTGAGCCAAATATTCATCCAGATGAGTATGCGTCATTGCGGTAGAGGCACGCAATGCATAACTATATGTATTATAGACTATAACATTATACACGAAGTGTCAATGAATTCATTGCATAAGAAAGAAGCAAAACGAAATGAAACGAAAAGAGATGAAACATACTCACACTTATTCGATTCTCTGAATAGCAAAACGAAACGATGAGAAAACGGTGTTTTGGTATAGGCGTGTCTTAGTATATTATAAGTGTAACATGTTATTGTCTATAATACATCTAAGCATGCCCTGCGCGCCTTTACCGCATGAACGCATACTCATCTGGATGAATATCCAGCAATAGCCTGCTCAGTATGTTCTTTCACATGCACTAATGCAAGTGAAAAAAAAAAAAAACGTCACACTAATGCAAGATGAGGGCATAAAATGATGGGAATTTGTCAGGCAATGAAAAAAGAACTGAAATACTGACACGTACTGAAAAAAATTACAAGAACTGAAAACTTTTCAGTGAAAAGTACTGAAACTTGATTAGCAGTAGAAATTTACCCCTTGATTAATATACGAACAATTCGTTATTATAATATAAACATGTGTTCATTCTTATTTTTTATCAATACTACAATAGTAACTTTAAATATTTGTAAAGTACTAGAAATAGAAATATGATGAAATGTAATTTGTTTTTGCGAACAATTCAAACTGAAGTATTTCTTAAAATAAGACATTTTCTTTCATATGAATTGAATCGATACCTACACTTAAAAATAGAATATTGTTTTTTGTCTAAATTTAACGTATCTGTTTCTCTTTTAATGCATCTTGTTTTCATTTCCAACTCAAACAAAATGAATTTAATGAAAGAAAATTGGAAGAAATATGAATTTAGATAAATTAATCGAAAAAAAAAAATAAAATGAATAGTTAAGAGGAAAAATTGTAGGTTATTATATGTTTGGAACAACTATTTGGCATGAAAACAAGTATGAAACACTTCATTTCCCACTCGTATCATTTTTTTTTCTCTGAACTTTTCTGTATAACATTTTTATTCTGAGCTATTCAAATATGGGTTGAATTAGAGGTATGACAACAATAACAACAACAACAATCATTTATAGACCATTAATGCCTTTGAGCGTCTGGTCTGTTTTGTAATGGACAGCCCTTAACAATTCTTCTCCAGCTTACCCTATCGAGAGCCATGTATTCAGTTTCCCCATTCCAGTCATACCCACATTCATTCAAATCGTTCATGACAGAATCTAAATATCTTCTTCGCGGTCTACCTCTACCTCTCGTTGCGTTTACTTCAGCATTCAAAATCAACTTTGAATTAGAGGTATGAGTGTCAAATAAAAAAAACTTGAATCGTTGCTAGAATAAAAGTCGTTAGTTAAATTTCGAAGAAAATCTATACTTTTAATGAACTTAACTTTTTGTGCTAAATATACAAAATCTTGTATTCATTAAAACACATATGAAAGGCTCAGAGATGTGGCATATGAATCATGATATACATATGAAAGGCTCCGAGGAAAAATGTTACGCAGAAAAGTTCCGTGGAAAAATGTTATTATTCAATGTATTTGTTGTTTTTTTTTGTATGTTGAATACACTGAATAATAACATTTTTCCACGGAACTTTTCTGTGCAACATTTTTCCTCGGAGCCTTTCATATGTATATCATGATTCATATGCCACATCTCTAATTTAAATATATAAATCATATATATATATTTTTACAGTGTATTAGTTATAATTATAATTGTAAGTGATATGCATACATTGGCAAATGGAAAACCTCATCCAATTTCTATTTACTTTTCAAATACAAATATGGTATCCATGAATCAATTTCATATTGCCTAATTGATTTCGTGTGAATTTCTCACTGAGAAGCGTGTCGGTTAAAATCCCATTAATTTCACGTCATATACGTACATATGTCTAATTGTCTAATGTGGTAATGAATGAAATTGAATTAAAATTTTACTCAATATATTACTGACATATCAAAAATTTCAATAATGAATATTTGTTTGATTTTGAATAAATAATAATTATCACATTTCAACTGGTAATATTTCTCTTTTACATTTTGTTAAAGTTCTCTTGCAAAGTATAAGTTCCCTTTTTTTGATATTATATTCTCATACTGTGTTACGACTGCTTAATTTGATATTGGGAATTGCTCTACATTTTTCTCTCAGAAATTAAATTACAAGGATATTCAATGAAAATTTCCGAATTGAACTTAATCAATTAATTTAATGGGAATTTAACCACAAAAAAAAAAAAACGCATCACAATTTGTGATTCATAAAATTGATGCATAATTAATTATATTTTTTAGTAATTTAGAGATATTTATCCAAATTTAGCTACATTGATATGCGTCACTCTGTATTAAATAATTACCCATTTGATTAGACACATTCAGATTTAAAATTGAATCGATGCTGACTATATTTCTCACATTATTCATATATTATTCAAGTTGGGTTATAGCCATGAAAATCGCTGTTCCATTCAAATTGTTGCATATGGTGATGAATTTGAGATTTCATGAAAAGCCACATTCACGTCAGCTTGGATGTGCGTGATAAATGGCAATGGCATGGAAAATGTGTTCTTTATCATCCTATTCCATTCAAAAAACAATTATATTTTGTCACGTATTTTTCGGTTGCGATTTTTCCTTCACTTTTTCATTCTCTATCTAATTTGCTATCGCTCTCATTCTCGTTCTCGTTCTCCCTCGTTCTCATCGTCGTCCTCATCCTCGTTCTCATTCTCATTTCTCTTTCCTTTCTTACCCCCTTTATATTTCTGTCCACCTCAAACACTGTTGTTTGTCTGATTTTGACGCATAGAATACGTCAAATGAGCGAATTGTAATCAGACATTTGAAAAAAGCCCCTATGATTAATAATATCATAGGTATAATTTTAATCTATGCACGACTGCCATTCAACAAATTCATAATTTAAATGAACTTCAACACGTGATAATTGTTGTGGCATAGATTTCGAGCGAAAAAAAAAAGATCAATGTTGATATAAAATAAGGAATGAAATCATCTAATTAGTTAAAGTAAACATGGAAACATGCCGTAAAATAAATATTCTTCATACTAGTGCAAATATCTCAACTTTTCGGCGAAAATGACTGAAATCTGAATGTCAACATGTGGACATGCAAACGATGGCCATGTAAAAAAAAAAAAAAAAAAAATGCAAATTCCTCCTTTTGCCGTTAGATATATCAACAGTGTTGCGTTCCTGTTATGTTGCGTGTTTATTTGTTATTTGGCACGGAATTTTACACGTTATTTCATGTGGCACGTAGTCGGATGATGTGCAATACCATCAATAAAATATGAAATGGATATTGCATATCAAAAATCACACGCAAAATTTGGCGCCACGTAAAACGTAATATTTAAATGACAATGAAATGAAGCTACACTCATTCATTGTCAGTACTATATTCAGTATTTATCTTTTTTATGCTTATGACAATAGTCGTCATGTTTTTACTTCACAGTCCAATACGGTACACGACAAATCTAACGAATAATTTTTTTTTTTTCTCCTCCGGTCTATTATGTGTGAAGTCTGTTACGTTCTTCTTGTTTTTTTTTTTTTGGTTTTTGCTTCCAAATGCCGAAAAGCATTCCCAAATTCAAAGCACGAATATCTAATAAAATGTAAATCTATATCTATCGATCTTCCGCAGAAAAAAAAACCCCGTATTGTTGTGGTGCGTTATGTTATGTTGATGTTTTATATATGTCTAATGGCTCATATATTTTCCACCACAATTCTACCTTCAGCGTTGAACGTGTGAGTTTTATTTTTTGTGCGTGCACATATTTTTCTTTTTTTTTGTTTTATTGCACGTGTTATTTATAACAAACGTCTGATTCAAATTGTTACACATATACATATTATATACATTTTTCCTTGAATTACCATGTATCGCTTCAAGCAAAATATCATTTCAATGATGTAAATATAGTGTGAATATAGTGTGAAACATATTATGTACAGCTAACACTCATTGTTTCTCATATAAAATCAACGAATTCTCAACATAGTTAAAGTTTTCAAACTTGGAAAAATTGTTTTCAATTCAACGTTGTTGGGCTGTCAAAAGCATTTCAACAAACTGACGCCATTCAAAATGAAAATTGACTGAATACATTCAATTTAATACAAAATCTATGATTTAAATCGATGATTTGTTTCAAATTTAACCAAATGATTTGATTTCATTGCAATTCTTTTTCATCGCCTGTCGAATTTATCGACCTACAGCTACGTTTCATTTTTTTTTTCAATGATTTATCCGGACGTCCTTGAAAAGAGAGAATAAACAGAATTATTTTGAATTTTTTGTTTTTTCGATTTTATTCGAAGATCAAGAAATTTTTTGTTGTGTTAAAACAAAATAAAACGTCAAATCCTTGTATTTTATGTTCAAAGTCACAAAAAAAAAAAAAAATGATATTCTCTTGAGACAAAAAAAAAAGAGAAAAAAAATCTCATTTTGATAAGAAGATTTGAATGGGTGTCGAATGGCAAATGAGCCAAAGAGTCATCCCACTAAAGCTTTGCGATTGGTAAATCCATTAAACAAATATGTCAATGAATGATTGATGAAAATTACAAGAAATACAAATAAAAAGAGCCATCGACGATGGCAACAGAGAGTTTGCTTTTTGCTTTATTTTTCTCCTCTTCAGTTCGTAACATATTTTTTGTTGGCATGTTACTGGAGACAATATTAATGATAGAGTTCAAGATGCTCTTCGATATTGTAACATTCTATTGTTTTTTTTTTTTTTTTTCATTCCTCTACTTGTTCGCGCCTCTGTTGAGCTGACGACATTTTAATGATGATTGAAAGACTTGCTGACGAAAGACGATCATGATAATGGAGAAATTTGAGCTTTTCATCACTCACAATGTCAACATTCATGTTTTCAACTGAAATAAACCAAAAACAAAAAAAAAAAATAAAAAAAGAAAAGAAAATTAAACTCGAAAAACTACAGCTTAATGTTGAATTTTACAAACATGTTTCGAATACATGAACACATCAAAATCAAAACTGTTAGGCACTTATATGCAATTAGACCGGTTTTTTGATCATGGATTTTCAAAATTAAAACCGACAGAATAAAATTAACGATTTAATGTACGGTATAGTTGAAAAAGTTGGCGTTAAATGTTAATAGACCAGCAAAAAGAGAATGAAGAAAAAAAAAAAACTACTTGATTTGCATTCACTTATTTAAAGTGGATGATGCACTCTGTATGTGAGACGCAGCAATTGCTGTGAAATTTAAAAAAAAAAAAAATCCGATTGAAATGATTCAAATAAAACGCGAAACCAAGTGAAATCCGAAAATATACAGAACATTGGTTAAACAACACAAATCGAAAAGAACCATTTGGCATGCACATGAAAATGCTCAGAAAATGAGTACTAACTAAAATTATAATCAACGATATGATAAGATGAGAATGACATCTATCGGCATTATCGTTTTTTTATAGGTAAGAATTATCAAATTCTTGAATATTTTCATTTGACAACAATCAATTATTAATTTTGAATTTGGAACTTTTTTAAAAAAATACACAGATGGCGATATTTTCATCGTTTCTTCGAATGTTAATTCATTAGAAAACTGAATAATAATCATAAATGAAGAGAATTTTGCATGTATCCGACAATGAGCAGATAGAATGGGTGCAACCACAGTTGAGGCGACCGAACAAGACCGAAATGATGGAATTGAAAAAGAGAGCGATTCAGAAATGCATTCAAAGTGGCGAGAAGAAGAAGAGAAAGAGAGAAAAAAGCTGGATTGCAAACCCAGTTTGAAAATTAAATTTATGCAAATGAAAGATTATATTGTATGTTCGCTGATGAAATTCCAAAATCCAAACAGTCAGTTTCACATTCACGGCAAAAAGATAGTGAAAACGATAGAAAAAGTGTGCTCACTTGAAATGAAATCACGCTTTCGTGATAAAAGTAAGAGAACGAGAGAGTGCG